>VMBQ01001305.1:178185-203026 GCA_007657795.1 Dreissena rostriformis | reverse complement strand
GCTGTTTATATACGTCATGATTATTATTGATACTGAAGAAAAAGGAAGAACCTGAAAACACACAACGCTTTGTAGCTTTATTATCCCACACGATCGCGATAACAATGTTGCTATGTCCAATATATTATGATAAGATTCGTTATGATTGATAATAGAGGTAGCACACCCAGAGTTGCGTTGACAGGGCTGTAAAACAAGAAACATTATGTCACATTTTATTGCTCTAGTTAGGTACGCTATAAAGTAAAACTACTTAGCATACATGTACATTTAAAGATAAGTTCATATAAGCAAAGTGCAATGAACACTTTATCACTGGAAAACATGACCTTAATAGACATTGCTTTTACGTAGTATGTAAGTTGTCTGCCAAAGGTTCCATCTGTGATCCCCTTTCTGGGAGCATTCTCGTGATCTTTTCTTTGGATCAAAGAAATGGGTCTACCCAGGAAACAAACTCAAGAGTGCCTGAATTCGCTTTAAGCAGTTAAAGACACAATCTAAAATAAACAGGTTTAAGTAACTATGTTGTCATATTACTTGGTTTCAATTAAAGCTAAACATTATATGATTTGCAGTCCAATTAATAATTTAGCATGTTATGTAACTGCGTTTAATATATTTCTTGCATGTAAGATATAGTACTCAATGTACTCTACAATGACAACTCACCCCTGCAAACGACTTATTTAGTTGTTTGAAAGAGATGCAAATATATTACTTGTGGTTAGGACTTAGTAAGTCCGGCGTGATAACAAAAGAACTAACTAAAATATAGTATGTCGACCGTCTCCGTGGCCTAAGGATTAGGGCGTCCGCTTACGAAGCGGGGATGACGAAGGTTCAAGCCTCACTCCAGACACGTTCTGACATGGCCGCTTGCCTAACCAGCAGTTAGTTGCATCGATGGTTTCCGATTGTCTTACTGCCGAGTGCATACAGAATAAGAATCGTGAGTAAAGATGATCATCGGTAAATGTGTATCATAGGTAAAAACTGGCTTGCCCTTGACTGATAGGGGTGAAACTAAATAAACATATATCATACTTTACGTTTATTAAGTCGTTATTAAAAACAACTCACACTTGTTAATGTTTTATGAAGTCCTTATGACGGCATAACCGACTCTTGGTAATGACTAATTCAGCTGTGTAAGGACAACATGAATTAAATTAATCATTCAAAATACACGCAATTCGTTATACACAATCGCGGAAACGACGTCAATTCAAACACACAGACATACCAAATCTGTGTCACATTCGTTTTGACATCTATGTCACCATTACTGACTATGATTAGTATTTGTTCACAACACTTATCCGTTTATGGATGGTAGTGTAGTATTAAAGGGACCCATGTGTAGTCCGTAAAAAATATGCTTCTGAGTTCGAATCACAGAGGTTGTGTTCCCTATCAGAACTAGCAAACAAACGATTAATAGTAAATGTCTAATAGTGGATCAACCTCCGCGCAGAGATTTGACTCGAACCAGCATAGCTAGATCAAAATTGTGCCAGTCTAACCAACCACGTGATGATAGCCGAGCCTCGTGGTACACTAATTTTCCCGTAGTTTTTTATTTAGACAATTATTTTTGTGCAGTGAACTCCAAGACCTCACCAACGAAAGAGTAGGAGCATACGGGGTGGAGGTCAGGCACGGTGAAGTCGAAGATCGTGGTGAATAGCACGAACAACACCAGCGCAGACATCACCATGAACGGAAAAAAAACTGGAAGAAGTGACCACATTCAAGTACTAGATGGAGCAACCCTATCCAAGGATAGTGCCAGCACTGCTGAGGTCCGAATAAGAATCGCCGGGGCAACTACAGCGATGGCTAGACTGAGCAGATTATGGACAAGAATCTCCATCAGCTTCCCCACCAAGTACAGACTCTACAAGTCCCTCGTAGTTTCCATCCTATTGTACGGCTGCGAGAGATGGACGCTTCACGCGGGCACATAACGCAGGATACAGGCCTTTGAACAATAGTGTCTCCGAAGACTGCTCCGCATCTCCTACTTTGAGCACAAGACCAACGAGTAAGTCCGGAACATGACAGCAGCACATTTTGGCCCACAAGAACCCCCCCCNCCAGGCGGAGGATTTTTTGTGTCGTCTTCTCTCGTTCCCCCCCCCCAATGGCCTGACCGGTCAAGGGAATGATGATGACGATGAATGAATTTATTTTGTTATTATGAACCTAAACTTATACACTATTTTCATAACATTAAAGAAACTATACTTATTTTCATAATATCATACTTAAACAAAAATAAAATCCTTCCTGAACTGTAAGGTTTTTCTTGTGATGGCAGAGATTGTGTGTGAGAGCATGGCACTGAATTCGTTTCAGTCGTTGCGATTTACTGAGTTTGTACTTTAAAAAAGTACGAGCCTTTCCAAGCGTTTGTATGTACTTTGTATAACTGATAGACCGATTTTTGTCATTTGTGTTGACATACTCCTGAATATCTTTTAAATAGCGAATGCTTAAAAAAAGCAACATAAGATTGTATTTATTGAAAGCCAAAAATAACTTATTCTGTAAGAGTGTCCCATCGATTGAAAACAATAACTGGTATTTGTATATTGAAGGGATTGTGTATTTCTCACTGAACAATTTAATCTTATAAACCAACACTTTCTAATTAACTACCCAAATACGACTACTAGAAAACCATTATACAATATAAATAAGGTCATGATACACGAATGCATACAACTTAAGTAAATTTGTACTTTGTTTAATGTAAATGCAAATGCATTTTTTTTCGTGTATTATAAACCTTAGTATTCTCCTAACGACTATTTAAATGGAGGTATTTGAATACTAAAAAGACCATATCTGGAACGGTCGGAGCACAATGACCCATAAATAACACAAATAATCTCCTCAAGTCTCGCCATGGATAGAAAGCAGAAAAAGAACGTTTGCAAATTGTAAAGTACCATATAATGTGTAGTCCATTTTGGGGATATTCACAAACACGCAATTATTGGTGATAGAAAAAAATAGTTTAATGATTTATTTATTTAAGTTACATAGAACATTACAATTGGTATTGGCTGAGGTATCCATATATTTGTTGTTGTTGTTGTTCTAAATTCCATATATTTGGTATTATTCGCAATCATGCAGTTTTAAGTTTTGGCCTCATATTTTTCTCTTGGAAGATTGTTCATGTTATTCTAATTGTTTCACACTAAACCGTCAAATTCATTTAGAATATCGCGATATATACGTCTATCGTTGGTTGTAAACGCGTAAACGCAATAAATAAATGTGTTTTCTACACATTATCGAACTGTTGTAAACTGATAAACATGCGCTGTCATGCAAATTATTGTAACATTATATTTTATAATTATAACTTTTTTTTCTGATTTGGTGTTGTATTTTGTGTTTTAGGTGCATTTTGAAATTATTTTAAGACTAAATATATTTAGTAACGTATCAGTCAAACACTTTGATATCAGATCAAAGCAAACGCACCACGTACCGTTTTTTTTTAAGAATTTACACGCTGTTGTTAATCGGTTTGTTATTGGTGACCTTTAGTTTATTTTGCGGTCGTAATTATGTTCATTAAATAACATTAATAAATGGCCTTCAGTTTTAACATTCCTGATATAATACTATGAGTATGTACTTTTGTGCGATCACATTTGCATGACCTCTATAAATTATGTGTTTCATATCGTTTCATCATGATAAGTAATACATCTAAATGGTGTACATGATAAATGACATAATCAATGTCACAAATGTCATGCCCAACCTTTTGCGTGAAGAGAAACACAAGTAATTTACAAATGTGTTTCATCTTTTGCCCCATTGGCGTTCAGTTTTCTGCTGTTAGTCACAGGGAAAACAAATGATACAATTATGATAAAAAAAATCAATTTGCCAAAAGTACATCCTTAATAGCATTGTTCGTGGTAGAATCTGTTATTATTCTTGTGACGAGACAGTGAAGTGTACAATTCATTTAAATGCATACCGGATCATCGTTCACAATAACAGACATTTTTAATCGTCAAACTGTATATAAAGTACCGTTTTGTTTAAACTTTCAAACACATCGTGCTTAATTACAAAAACATGTTTCGGGAAAAAAACAATAGAACGTTCAAAACCGAATACACTTACGTTTGGCGCTTTACGGTAAATGCGATCTGTCTCTTTAAAAGGCATTATCTGTACGTTACTATGAGGCTTAAAACTAGGTTTCAAATTCAAATTTTAGAAAAACCATGTTATTATTAAAGCAGTAAAAGTATTCATGAAACAGCCAGAACATGTGCATGTGTTCCAATGATATCTCGGCCGAGTTCGAGCTCTTGTCCGTTTAAAAAAATATGGTCGTAAGAGGGCGGGGCAGTTTTCCTTAAATGGCTTTAGTGAACCTTTTTAACATTTTCGATGTCACATTTTAGTCCAATCTTCATAAGACTTGGTCAGAGCATTGGTTCTTATATCTCGGTCGTGTTTGAAAATAGTTCCAGTCCGTTGAAAAATATGGCCGCTATGGGTGCGGGACAGTTTTCCTTATATTGCTAGATTTAACCCCTGTGAACACTCAAGAAGTACTATGTTTAGTCCAATATTCATGAAATTTGCTAAATTGAATACATATTTTCTTATGATATCTCGACCAAGTTTGAACATGGTTCCGGTCTGTTGAAAAAGATAGAATTTTATTTTCCTCCATTCTTTCATGAAGAGCTTAACAATTTTCCTAAAATCCTCATGGAATTTGCTCAGAACTTTTGGTCTGACATTACGAATTCATTTTGTGCATTTAAACACGATTTACTTTTAAAATTAAATATCTTTTGTTTCAGATATTTGGCGTAGATCTTAATTGTTCTAAATAACTATTTTTATTAATAATTATTTGGGAAATATAACATATATGAAATATCCATTACATATATTTTCATGCATATTCACACTTCATCATTGTGTACATAAATTATACTACTTAATTAAGATAAAATTGTGTGTGACATAGTTTGAAAATAACATTTATTTGTTCCTAACGATTGGAATACATGGTATGTTAGTATTTCATAAAGATGCAGTTTCATTTCCACATATACAATTAACATATATAAATATGATTGCTTTTTGTAAATGAAAAAAAAACACAAACTAACCACGATACTTTTCGGTACAAAATTGTAATTCGACAGTCGTATACACAACAAAAGGTCAAAACGGCTGCCTATTCAGAATCGATTTCAAGACCGCGCACTTACCTCGATATCTTGCGATGATGCAATGTATTTCGTTTTGCAAAACTGCATTGTTTGTGCAAGACCTCGATCTGGCTTATTCAAATCCCAATTCTTTCAATTGTTTGTATGTCTATTTAAAACTATATAACATTACTTTTCGTAAGGATAACAGGTTAGGGAACAAAGGTAAATAGCAATTATTTCGTGGCATAAGGCGTTATAGTGCACATAATGAAAATGAATATGAAAATAGTTATTAAATATAAGAACTCGGCCTCTAAGTGTTTAGATTTTACCTATTCGGTGTCATTTACCTATATAACTTTGGTAAGGCTTTAACAATAGCTGTTGGTAATCAAACTATCTTTTAAATAAGAGCCAGTATGTGCATGCATTGTTTATTAATTGCAAGGGCTTTGGGTTTCATTTATTCTTTTTAAAACAAATTCTGTAAACTTCAAAGAGTAACTATGGGCATGCACGGTAATTGTGTATGCTTTAAGTTGTGTTTGTCGTATAGAAGTTTGACCCCATTTCAATATATAGCCAATATTTGAATGTATGATACATATATGTAAGGGCTCTGATGTTTTTTCCCAAAGATATTTAGAACTGTTTTAATGATAGTTATTCATCAAATAAATATTAAAAGTAACTTAAGTAATGCACATTCAAAGCAGTTAACCGTCCCAATGAATCGACCCAAAACACAATTGTTTTTATGTTAAATGTCTATGAGTGACTCAGTTCAACTTCCAGTTTGTTAAGAAAACATAACCGCTAGGCGAAAACAAAGATCCATCGATAATCAGGATTAATGATAGATCTGTGGCTAGGCGGCAGGGTAGTTTTCCGTCTACGACAATCGTTAAAGCGTTTAAACTCTCTCGAAGTCATTTTTTTTTACCAAATCATCATGAAACTTGCTCATTGAAAATATGTTTTCCTTTGATATATCTGCTGAGTTTGAAGAATATTTTGGTTGAATGAAAAACATTGCTGCAAGGTGTGGGGCAGTTTCCCCCTAAGATGTCTACATTGAAATTTTGTGAACTCCGCTTTCACAGAATAGTTTTGTTTCTTCGGGACTAGGGGGAACGCCTTGCTTCGGGATGCAGGGGAACGCCATAGGGCTAACGGCCTCTTTGTTATGAAATATCCACTGTTGGGATCCTTTTGAAGAATTGTAAGGCAACCCGTTGCGAATTGACACGAAAATAAGGACCGTTTGTTTGAACAGACCAAATTGACTTAGATTGTCTACACTCTGGATCAGCAGACGATTTACTGCGGAGGATTCCGGAGATAGTCGATGTATCACGATTGAGATGAATAATGAACTTGCGTATTAACTCTTTTACTCATATTCATTCATAACAAATTTGTTTTGTAATTCTGATTATCAAATTGTATAAAAAATACGCTCGCAATTTTAATCTTCAAATACATTACATAGATCTTTTCATTGTGTACACACCGGTCTAATTGACAATAACGCAGTGACGTCACCATCTATGTATAGAACGTAGATCTTTTAGTCTGATGAAATGTTCACTTGACGTGACGCCATGTTATGATCATTGTGAACCGGAAAAACCAACTTGCATCATGCTGCTATATTTAGAATTAAGTCATAAATAACCAATGAAATGATTCGATTGTCATTGACGTCACGCCAATAAACAAACGACACATCATCACTTAGCAAGCGAACAGCGATGGACACGTATAGAAAACAAACCTGACACACAGATGTAAAAAAAAAATACCACAACAGCGGGTACGTTGTGTTTTGAACGGAATACGACTAATGACCGAAAAATGACTACGACACAGCCGCATACGATTGTGATTAGAACGGTGCAATCTAAAGCACCTACCACCCTAACGGTGACGAGCCAACTCGAACACGACATGTTGGATGATCTTTATGGCGATGGCGGCGGGGCCAGGAAACGACGGCGACTCACGCATCTCTCACAAGACGAGAAACTTCTTAGAAGGTACGGTATTAAGGTTATAATGCACGAATTTTATAAGCTATTTCTACTATGACCACGCCCCTTTTTGCGTAGACAATTACCCTTGATAGTGATAGCATATAGTAGACCCTATTCTGTCATTTCTTCTTCTTCAGATACAGCACTCCTTCTAGATAGAAGATTTTGTCTGCAGAACATTAACTAAACACGTTTTCTTTAAATCAAACCCAGTCTCTGTCCATGTCAAACGTTCTTGAAAGTAAACATGCAAATGCATTTCAAACCATCTGATTCTCAGTGATAGAAATTACTAATTAGCACAAGCAACTGGTAAATTTTCACCGAGCTAGTTCAGATTCTCGGTTTCATAAACTAGGCAGGCTTGCCCCCTTTTTTTGTTCTCCAGCAATAATATATGAATATTAAGGCTTGCTTGGTCACTTTGCTGATTTTGATGATTGCAACTTTGCCTGGAAGTGAATATATTTACATTTGTTAGGCGTCTTTATTATTTTTATGCCCTCGCAAAGTGGAATGCATTTAGCACAAGGCTTTTCTTTCTGTACATATGTGCGTCCAGAAAGAATATATAACTTGATATTGAAAACAGTCATTTTTATCCATTATATAACATGATTTTCTTTTTTGCAGGAAACTGAAGAACCGTGTTGCCGCGCAGACAGCCAGGGATCGTAAGAAGTGCCTGATGTCTGAACTCGAAGAACGTGTGGCAATATTAGAAGAGCAGAACAGAAAGCTCGCTATGGAGAACCAGGCCCTCAAGTCAGAGTCTGGTTCCCTGCAGCAGCTTAATGAGAAACTGCGCGGGCGACTTTGTCAGCTGGGCGGGGAGCCAAGCAAGACACAGGCTGGGGGATCAGCAGCATCCGTTGACCTTCAGCAGCAAGGGCAGACCCTGCCTGTGTCCTGCTCGGCAAACGCAGTATCAGTACTGACATTAAGGTACATACATCTTTAGTTTAAACCTATACATTTTAGCTGGATGGAATTGAAAACCTACGGCTAATTGAACTGCTCTCGAGTCTGTTTCCTGGGTAGAACCAGTTCTTGGTCTCTAAAGAACGCTCCCACAGTGGGGATAGAACCAGTGACCTCCTGGTCCCTAGGCGGACACCATATCCACTACGCCACGGCGACCTTACATACATCTTTGATTTATTAACAATTAATTTAATAATTCAGAAACATTCAAATCAAATGTTTCTTTTTAAATATCATAGTCATAGTAATAATAAACTCCTTTCTTTCCTTTTTAACTTCTTATATTAACTTATATGGAGAATAACTGAAAACTGTTTACTTTTTCAGCCTGACTTTGTTAGCATTCTTCCGAGGAAGAGCCGCCAACCCATCATCCCAACCACTGTCACAGAGGCCCCGACCCTACCCAGTCAGGACCTGTGTGAAACCCTCCAAGATGATTCATGTTCCTTGGTGGGGCCCTCAGCAACAGAGCTGGAATCCTTCAAAGAACTGATTCAGTTTGACCATATTTATTTTAAGCCTCAGCCCAAGGGCAAGTTGGACTTGAATGGTCAAACAAGTTCTGTCGTGAAAAGTGTCAGTAATGTGAAGAAAAACACAAATAATGTTCTAAAGAATGTTAAAGTTATCATTACCGCAGATGGCAGTAATCCAGACTCAGTTCAAAGTGTTCAATACATGGATATGGTAACAGATGACAATTCTTGCCTTGATCTGGGTCAATTACAGTGTGAGCAAGTTGATATTACTGATATTACTGAAATGGACTCTGATGCTTTGAGCGACTTGAACTTTGATCTTCTAGAGGATCTTGAAAGCATATTTAAAGCTGACAGTGAGGGTTTAACTTGCCCTGACAGCAATTGTTTATCATCACAGAACAATGAACCCATAACAGAAAACATGGTACAAAAAGGACAAAAAAGAAAACACAGTGTGCCAGAAATTGAGGCAATAGTCGATACTCTGAAATCTGTAGCAATACCATCTTCACCAGTATTCACCGATGGTTGGGACTCCGACTATGTCAGTGCAGGAACCCCTTCCCCCTGCAGTGAGGGTTCACCTTGCAGTGGGGTAGAGTCATTGCACTCGGACGGGGAAACCTCCCCACTGCATGACACCATGTGGGAGGAATCATTCACAGACTTTGAACTCTTCCCTGATTTGCTGTAGTAAGGTGCGACTGCACTGCCAAAATATGTAGCCTTAATTTATTGAATTCTCTCCACATCTTGTAGATGTTCAGAGAGTTAACGTTTGTTAAATAATTTACTTTTATTGTAAACCATGTAATTCTTCACTGATTGGGTGGGGTTTGTTTTCTGTGATGTAAATAAATTGCATGGACTGATGCTTAAAATAATTTGAGGTGTTTGTTGTTTGCAATACTTTTTATTTATTCATTTGATAAGGTGTGCTTCAAATGAGAGATTCAATTCATTGACAAGCAATAACTTGTCCAGTAATACATAGTCGGCCAATCATGAATTAAAGATTGATTGGTAGTTATTTTATTATTAAACATTGTTGCATTATTCAATCCTAACATGCACTCCTTAGACAAACAACCTTGGACAAACACAATCCATGTTAGTTCATCATTTGTGTTTATGCCCCCCCCCCTCGTCGAAGAAGGCGTCATTGTAGCAGTTGCACTGTCAGACTGTACGTCTGTCCTAGTGACCTTGTGTCTGTCCAAAAATTTATGTCTCAGCCATAACTTTGCCATTTAGTATTTTTTATACAACTTGGCACACATGTAAACCATCATAAGAGGACTTGTCGCGCGACACTGTGTAACACCCGTCTCCTTACCTCAAAGGTCAAGGTCACATTTATAGGTCAAAAGTTAAATTTTGCCATAAAGCATATTGAAAACTTCTGTCTGTTATTACTTTGCTATATATTGATTGATTTTAAAATAAATTGGCACCAATGAAAACCACCATAAGCCGTCGTGTCGCGTGTATCACCTTCCTCAAAGGGCAAGGTCACACTTAGAGGTCAAAAGTCAAAATTGACCATAAAACTATTTAAAATTCCTGTCTCAACCATACTTTTGCTATAAATTGATTGATTCTGAAATAAACGTGGCTAGAATGTAAACCATCATAAGACGTTGTGTCGCATGTACCACTCGTCTTCCTATCTCAAATGTCAATTTCAAACTTAGAGGTTAAAGGTCAAATTTGATAGAGACCTGAGCACGCGACACTGTCTCACCATGCTCATCACATCGGCCAAATTATTTGAAAATCGGCGCTCGGATGTTCCCATGATACGGCCTTTTTTTTAATTGGACCAAAACACCTCGTGTATGCGCCTTCTCTACATACAATTTAACGGGCTTGTTCACAGATTTTCGTATAGTTCCCCCGCCCCCTTTCCCGCCCGCAGAGTGAATGGGGTATTTTGGATTGTCGATCATAATGTCCGCATAAGTTTTAAGTTCCACAGTTCATAATGGATTAAAGTTAAACTTGATATATGTCATAACCACAAAGTGTAGATGTACTCGACACGTTTCCAGTCCAATGATTTAAACATTGTTGTGTTATTTGCCCTTGAACATTGGTGACATTTGAAGCGGTGCGTTGCATGGGTATTAATCACGTTTTTGTCAATCTCTAGTTGAAAAAGTCATAGCTATTAAATTAAGAACTCTTATTTTATTTAGAATACTCGAAAGATATTATAATATCAAGCGGAAAAACGGGTCGTTTCAGAGCAAGTCGAGAGTGCTAGATACTTAGGGCCACCCAGGCTTTAGAATTAACATTGTATTGAAACGCTACGTAATCAAACACTTATTTTCGCAATTATCGATTAAAGCGTTACACACTAAATGTATATACACATGTAACTTATTCTAAGTTGTTCGATGACTGATAATTAACGAAACGGTTAATATTTGACTATTGATATGAGTGTTGTTCCGCTTATATACATGTTTGTATTACAGTGTCGTTAGTGGCGGAGATTTCTCGTTTAAAACACTTGAAATATTTAATATTTATATGTGGATAAACTCCTATCAAAATCATGTAAAATAATCAGCATTGAAAATAACTCGGTGTGTATCTAGATGATTTTTGTATCGAGTACAACTGGAATTTCCTATATGGCCATCAACCTTTGAAGGCTTATTAGTTGGTTTATGGGGGATAGTGTGAGATACAGGAGACGACACTGTGTATTTGAGTACCCGGTGCGAAGCACCAAGGGCACTGTATATCGGTTTAACGTCTCACGCGAAGAACGAGTTAGTGAGTTAGTGTTAGGCGGGGAATCGAGCATGCGACCCTGAGTTCTTTCACCAGTGTTTAACCACTTTACCATGGGTCCGCTAGATTTATAGTGGGTGGGCATAGTATGTAGACAACGTTCGATAGTTACAAATGTTGAGATATAGCCTTTGACTAAGGACCATTTAGTCGTTTCCGGGTTAAACTCCAACCGTTTCACTGTACGAATTTTTCTTTGTAGAAGCTTTCACGCGTTCTTTTTAGAATTTGATGAAAACTTTAGAGATTTTAATAAAGGCCAAGTTCGGTGATAAAACAACGTATGAACTGCAGAATTACGGCCCTTGATTAACAAGACATTGTTATTTTTAACGTTTGAGTTGCGTGAACACGCTTTTTCATGTATGCTTGTGTTTGTGATGTGTAACGAACGTACAGTAAAGCCTCGGTAAAACGACAACTTGAGGGTCTTAATAATCAGAATACCGGGTAATGCCATTCAACAAGTCGTACAAAAATGTTGTATTTACATCAAAGCAAAAAATCTGTGCTTTGGAGTCACAATAAATCACAGTTCCACTGCTTGTACAATACCCGTACTATTGCTTGTGAAGACCAGTGTTACCTAACAAGGGGATATAACTCGCTTGAAGTGGAAGAGAATCGTTCCTCAAATATGATAAATCCAGCGTTGGATAGTAACCAAGCCAGTCATAGACCGTCTTGCAATATTTGTCCGCTATCCTAAGAAATATAGGTTTTATTTCGTGTCGCCACCTCGTCGCGGTTGCTGTGGAATTTCCGCGTTGGGTGCAAAATGCACAGCTGTCTCCAAGGTTTAGAGAGGTGCTTAATTTCACGTAACTTTTCACAGCGTTAGGTAACGGTTCTCCAATGAACGAATACAACTGTTCAACGGCTGCAAACGGATTAGAGGCAATGTCTTCATATCGAACAAGGTGAACATTCTTATTTCCCTCCGCCAACATCATACTCGCAACGTAAAGGTCAGCGTTCATTTTGGAGCATATTCTCTGAAACTGAGCAACCTTGCTTCCGGGCTTAATCAATTGGTTCCGACTTTGCGACACAAACATTCCTCTCGGATCACGGACTAGAAAAATGACCTTCATATTGTCAAACAGACGCAACAAGCCCCGAACCGTTTCCATCGACAGCCGTATTGTCTTGAATACCCTCAGATGTGCGTCGCGACACTTCTTCTCCGTGGCGGGCAGGCATTCCTGGATGGCGTCTTCAGCAGACATGTTGGACAAACGGTGGTGCCTCACACATAACAAGAACGGCTTCATTGATTTCATGGAGTATTGCTCGTGGAAGTCGTCTTGGAGACTCGCGGTGTCCAGGCGGCCAAGGCGGCACCGGAACCAGTGCTGGATCGCTTCCCGGTACAACCAATCCGGCTGCTCCTCAATACCGTACGGGAAGTGTCTGCAATATGACACATAGGGTTTTATATTCATTGTGTGCGTCTATATACTGTGTAAACACATTTTAATAAAAGTACATTTATGCATGTTATACAAAATCTCAGGTTCAATTAGCGTCCCGGCCAAATAATATCTGTGGTGTTTGCTCATGATTTTTGTTCGCTCCATATTAGCGAGACTTCTTAAAAACTAGATTATTCGGACACCATGACCCATCCTTAATTTGAGATTAACTCAAGCAGCTGTTTCTAAAAATAAATGTTATTACCTGAATTTTGAAAATATGAAACATGTTTGTTGCTGTTCATCGCCAATCATCTGTATGATCATAATAATAATAATAATAATAATAATAATAATAATAATAATAATAATAATAATAATAATAATAATAATCATCATCATCATCATCATCATGGTCATGGTCATAGTCATGGTCATAGTCATTATGATCATCTTCAGAGAGAACCAAAGGTAACAATGTTTTTGGCAATGTTACCCAATAATTTAGATGCAAAATGTTATGTTGGTAATTTCTTTACAGTTATGCTTCTTCGTATCAACACAAATCTAAATGGCAGAACAAAGCTTCTGGGCAAATTGTATGATGACATTTAGAAAATAAAACAAGTGTTCATTAACTTCATAAAGTTTCAATTGGCCATAGAAGGAAAACGGGTCGCCCAGGGCGGCCATGTTTTTTGTTTCATTTTCAATTAAATCAAGATATCGTTAGAACAACAGTTATGTTCTGAGCAAGTTTCATGGAGATTGGACAAAATGTAACTTATAGAGTTTTCACAAGGTTTCACTATAAGGAAAACAGCCACGAAACCTGGGGACCTTGTTGCTAAACGGGCCGGAATAGAATTCCAACTCGGTCCAGATACCATTGGAACAAATGTTCTGAGCAAGTTTATTAATAATTGGGTAAACAATGTGACTTCTAGAGTGTTAACAAAGTTTCATGACAGATATATATATATAAAAAAAACGGCCCCGCCTCTCTTGCGCCATGTTTTTCAACTGGACAAAAAATGTAGAACTCAGCCACGACGTCAAAAGAACACATTTGCTTTTATACATAATGATAAAATATGACATTTCTGCAGTGAAATAACAGCAGTGAAAATAACAAATTGTTATTTTCACCGGTGAAAATAACACATTTTCGCTGGAATAATGACGTCATTTCGTCAACAAAATGACGTCATTTCGTCAACAAAATGAAGTCATTTCAATGTATTGAGGAACGCCACGGGAGAAAGGGTAACTTTTCAGCGAAAGGGAAACAGCTGTTAATTATTTTCTTGAAAAAGGGGCATAAAGGAAACAGAAAAGTTGTTCAAGTCAGTGTAAGATCGTTTGTTATTTCACGAGTGATCATAGAAAAATAATATTTTCACTCGTGGCTGTGCCACTCGTGAAAATATATTTTCTATGATCACTCGTGAAATAACAAACGAACTTACACTGACGTGAACAAATATCCTCTATTTCTTAACAAGTTTCGCGATGATTGGACAAAATATGTGACTGACTGAGTATTAACAACGATTAAGTGTGGCTATGTTAGACAAACTGCCCCGTCCCATAGCAGCTTTGTTTTCATCAGACCGGAACTATTTTCTTACTCAGCTAACATATCATTATAACAGATGTCCTGGTGACGTTAAATAATACTTGGAACAAAATTGTGACTTCTAGAATGTAAACATGGTTTCCCTATCGCACTATTAGGAAAACTGATCCACCCTCCCCCCCCCCTAGTGGCGATTTTTCCAACAAACTGGAAGCATTTTCGAACGCGTCCCAGATATCATAACCATGTTTATTGAAGATTATGCTTAAAATGTGACTTCGAGAGCATTTACAAGGTTTCAATATAGTCATACAAGGAAAACTACCCCGTCCCTAGCGGCCATGTTTTTCAACGGACCGGAACAATTGTCGAACGAGATATCATAACAACCGACCTTCTGCACAAGTTTTATGAAGATTGGACCAAACAGTGACTTCTAGAGTGTAAACAAGGTTTCCCTCCAGCCATATAAGGTAAATTCCCCCGACCCTCGTGGCCTTGTTTTTCAACGGACCGGAACCATTTCTGAACTCGGCCCAGTTATCATAAGAATAAATGTTCTTACCAAGTTTCATGAATACTGGGCAAAAATTGTGACTTCTAAAGTGTTAACAACGTTTCACTAAAGCCGTATAAGGAAAACTGCCCGCCCCCTGGCGGCCTTGCTTCGTACTGGAACCAATTTTGAACTCACCCGATATATCATTAGAACATATCTTCTGACCGAGTTCCGTGAAGATTGGACTATAAATGTGTCTTCTAGAGTGTTAACAAGGTTTTCTTAAATTTGACCTAGTGTCCTAGTACGTGACCAAGTTTCGGAATCGGCCGAGATATGATTAGGACAAATGTTCTAACCAAGTTTCATGAAGATTTGATAACGAATGTGGCATCTACAGTGTTAACAAGGTAAATGTTGACGGCGCACTGATACACAATGCATTGCGAACGACGTACACAATGCGAACAAAAAAGTGCACGTTGTGCTAATGTGAGCTAAAACTTCATTCCAGCTGGGGCATACTCCGGATCCTCATACGGGACCAGCGGTGGTCATGAGCTGGACAGGCAGTTGTGCGTTCTTCAATGGCCATTTGACCCGTTGAACTTCTATAACATAAATGGCGCTGAGGATTGTGTTAATATGAGTCGCATTCTCTGAAAACTCGGCTGAATGCATGTGCGTAAAGCGCCGTACAAGATTAGCATGGGAGGTACGGGCAGGCTATAATTCAGCCTCAGGACCTCAAACTTCGAAAGACACACACAAGGTGGGTCGAATGATTATTATTAATGCCTTCAAATTACATACTTTGTTACTATGATATTTAATGACACAAGAGTTGCTCACCTGACGCCGCCATTGAGGTAACGGAGCACGCCGTCTTTGCTGATGGCGTCGGTGAGCGCGTGCAGTGGCTCGAACACGTAGAACGAATCGGACTGCTGGGTGAACAGACTGGCGGTGAACGTGGAACCACTCCTCAGGTAAGCGAAGATCAGCACAATCTTCGACTTCACGTGACCCTGAGGACCGGATGACACATCTTCTGTGGCAGCGTCACTTTGATCTGCATTAGGAGGGATATCACAAAGATCGAATAAGTCAAGCATTTACAGTTTACATAGTAGGTAAACACTTAAAGGCACCAAGACGTAACACTTACAGTTTGCATAATTATATTTTTGCATCAGAAATATGTTCGTTACCAAAAGTCTTCTATTTTTCGGGACGCTGTGGACAGCCGACTGACCTTGCTCCACGTGATCTCTCGTCCTGGACACGTGCCCAGCGGTAGCCATGTGATGGACAGGCAATGGTGCGTTCGTCAATGGCCACTTGACCTCCTGTACTTCTATAACATATGTGGCGCTGAGGTTAGCATTTATATATGCTCGTAACATATTGATAAGTTAGAGATATTGTGTGTCAACATAAGCCTTTAAACTATGCCTTTTTTACCTTTAAACATTTGGATATTTTTGATAATTGACGTACTAAATATTTACACTCTGAAGTGAAAATAAATATCTATTTTGAAATATACATACAAATGCGAAAACTTCGTACATGCAATACGTATGATTTAAACTAAATTATTCATTACGAATCGTCGTATTATTTGACAACTGGAAACAAAAACAACAAACGAACGTTTTCGACGGTATATATCCTCATTGCCTTAGTCATTGAGAAATGTTTGTAGGTCATTAAATGCCAAGTTGGGAATAATCGGATGACAAATGTTCAATATGGTGAGTGGGAACTGCTTAAAAGTACAACTGTATTTAAATCAATGACCATATATCTCCATTGCCTGGGACAACATTGTTGAACTTCGAGACTTGCTTTGAAATAGTTTCATCACGTTTGTTAATGATCTAATTGTTGCGTTATTCGCAGTACCGACATAATTTATAATGACGAGGTGTAGGAATAACGAAATTCACAACTAAGTCGATTACCAAGTCAATTTTATTTAAATATGGTCACTTAAACAAAATAACTTCGAATAATTAAATTTAATACAAAGTAATCAAGCAATACAACTTCACAATTCATAAATGCGTGTTATGCAAGTACACGTAAATACTTTTTTATTTTTTCCTTAAATAATTTCAAATTCACATGTCACGCAATAAGTCTAAATGTTTTAATAATATCATTATTAATATATCAACGAAATCTAGCTGAACTTAACTTGCACAAAATTAACCTGCTTATATATACTAAAACACGCCGACTCTTATGAAATATGACGAATGCACAATAAAACAACCCCTGCTACGAAAAAACATCCATAAAGAAACATGACTTACTGCCAAACTCGACCGCTTATATGTACAGTTCCTGTGTTTATCGCAAATTCAAGAGAAAATATGATCAGCATTAAACACGAAGCGCAAAGAAGAAATGATATTTTAGCCCGAGAATTGACTTTTTAATGTAATTATGAAGTTTATATCTTAAATCATCTTGGTAAATTATTTTATAAATTGACCACGGGCTATATCATGAATGTTGTAATTGTGAATGAAGTGGTGCGAAATAAAAGAAATAATAGGCGTCATATGTAGTTTTTTTTTAAATGCTTTGAACTTTTATGAGTGCATACGTACTCCCAGCTACCCGGAGGGTCAATAGCTGGGAGTTGGATTATTGCAACTAGCGTCATATGCAGTTCATCGGGTTGATGTTTATCGAACTTTTCCTCTGAAACATATTCATTTGGTTTGTTGAAGATTGTCTTAAAACGTATATTTCAAACAAATTAAGGACCATGAGTATAAATTTCCTGCGTCTATTTTACTGATTATTACAAAGTTTGTAAAATGTATCCGTCACAAGTAAAATATAATTTAAAAAAATCATAAACCTTGATATGCCTCAATAGGGGCGTTCGACTGTTCCGGTCGAGGTGTCCTGTAGGTGTTCCTCCCAGGGATGACGTAGACAAGCGTTACCATGATCACCAACATGAGAAGACCACCCAATAAAAGCCTGCGGAACCTACAAACGGTGTGCATACATATTTTTTATTTATATTTATGAGCACAAATAAAATAAAGTCTGGATGTCGTTAAGTTGCGAAGTGTTTGGTTCACGCGCTTCTCACTTTAAAGACCCGTGTTCAATCTCCGTTCCTGGCGCATGTGAGCATTGTTAGGGGTCACCATACCGGACTGGTGGGGTTTCCGCAGGGGACTCCGGTTCCCCCTAAAAGCACAGGACCACGCCAAAATTAATTAAAAAAATTTATATAAAGCTGGAAATTGCAGCTATATTAAAAAATCGTCCCAACTTGTGTGAGTAAGACACACGTAAAGAGTCATACTGCTCAGACAAACTGGGCGAAAAAATACTAAACGCTGTCCAACGTATACTTGTCATCTTCGACGATCTTGTATGCTATTTCATGCATATAAATAAACATCCTGACGGCGAAGAACGCTAATAAGCCGTAAAATAAAAAGTTGTTTGTTCCACTAAACTGACGGACCCATTTTTTTTTATTGCCGATCCTTAAATTTCTTATGGTATTTTTGCCACATTCGATCATTATTAATTATAATCGCAAAATTAATTTGTACACATCAAGAACATTTATTATTGCAAAGGAATTTTGAAGATTTCTCATTGAATATCCTTATTGAAGTTTTACATGACATATGAGAATAGTTATCCAGTTAGAAAACAAAAATACCAGCGATAGAGTTGTGACATATTAGGGGAAACAAACAATTTATTTTTTCGGCCTTACTTAGTATGTAAAGACTATTAATAATTTTGTTGAAAATAATAATGATGGTGGTAATATGCGAATCCGACACGATATAGCTCATATAGCTTGAAAACGTGCACCAATTTGTTTCAGAACAGTGTATAATATAAAACACAATAATAACTCGTTCTAAATACCAAACCTGAAATATAGCTCCATTTAACTCGGTAGCATCACAAAATGTCGGGCGCTTATCCATCCATAAGTTAGCACTGTTTTTTTCCACAACACACCAGACCTATACACTGACTACAGGCGCTGATAAATTCACATCGTTTAAATGCTTAGTTATTTATACAAGCCGTGATCAGCATCAGCGTCATGGAGTCTGACTCTGAGCTCCGTGTAAATTACGGAAATCGTAGAATATTTTTTATAAGTGCCCATCGTTTAAATGCTTTGTTATTTCCAAAAGCCATGATCAGCATCCGCGTCAGAGAGGCTTAGCTATGTGTAAATTACGGAAATTGTAGAATAATTTTAGTCTCTGACAATAAACTGCTCAAATTATATAGTACATATAAATGTCACTTACACTTTACACAGTTACATGTATATCCTTGCTTACGTTTTCGGGTTAGCTATGTCAGGCTGGTTACGGTCTTGAAAAGTTCAGAATGGTCAGCCTGCCATAGAAGAAGCCAAGCAGATTCCGAGAAACATAAAATGAGATAAAATCAATATTTGAGAGAAACGACTGCATCAGTGTTCGGAATTCGTTATTTGCTATCTGTATATTCGCTTTTGAACGAAAGAATCTAACACGCGAACGCATTTGTTAATCACATAGGCGTTGCTCATTTTGCCAACGCCGCTAAAAATAATGTTGAAACACAGTTTAACCCTTTACCATTCAGATACGCACATTGACTCGTTTGTAGTACCTTAGAAAATCACATTAATCTCAGACCTTTATTACTAGATTCAAGTTGTAAAGGCTTCATTTCTAACCCTAAGATACTGATGAGCAGCACAGATGCTTCTTCTTTTAATTATAGACCAAACTATAAGTTAATATTTGGTGTTAATACACTGCATATCCTGCACTTGCTTTTCGACTGCCAGTTTTGTTGAAAAAAAATAATTCGAAGTCCAACCCAATTAATCATAATATGCGTTTGTACGCAAGTACACATTTTTGAAGTCTTAATTCAACCTCGTTCACTTAAACTATATTTGCACAGCAGTACAAATGAGCCTCGCTCTGTGAAAAGGGGGTTCAATGCATATGTGTAAAGTGTCGTCCCAGATTAGCCTGTGTGAATCAGGGACGACACTTTCCGCTTTTATATGTTTCGTTTAAAGAAAGTCTCCTCTAAGCAAAAATCCAGTTTAGGCGTAAAGTGTCGTCCCTGATTAGTCTGTAAGGATTGCACAGACTAATCTGGGACGACACTTTGCGCGCATGCATCAAACCCCCTTTTCACAGAGCGAGGCTCAAATATAATTCGAGGTCCAACCCCCAATAACCGTGATATGTGTTTGTACTCAATAGCACATTCCAGGAAGTCTTAATACTACCTCGTTCACTTGAACTATATTTGTGTCGCGCTTTGTGAAAAAGAGTTGTAATGCATGTGCATAAAGTGTCGTCCCAAATTAGCCTGTGCATTCCGCACAGGCTAATCAGGGACGACACTTTCCGCCTAAACTGGATTTTCGTCAATAACAGATTTCCTTTAAACGAAAAAAAAAACAATAAAAAAGCGGAAAGTGTCGTCCTTGATAGGCTTTACGCACATGCATTTAACCCCCTTTTAACCCTTTGAGCGCTGGAACCGGATTTTGAAGGCCTTTGCAAACAGTTTGGATCCAGATGAGACGCCACAGAACGTGGCGTCTCATCAGGATCCAAACTGTTTGCTATTCTGATAGTAGTCTTTGAAAAAAAGTGAAGAAAATGATGATCTAAGAAATTCAGCAGACGACATTTTAGCAGATGAAAAATTTCCCAGCATGCAAAGAGTTAACATAGCGAGGCTCATATGGATAGCAGTACACATGTTTTATCGTATATGTGTCGCTCATGTAGACAAGGGATTCTGCGTCATTGATGAATGTTTTATAAGTATTCTCGTCATGAGGCGGTTAAATGGATGATTCTTGTAGACGGGGTATTCGCAACTCTGGCCAGTGGGAGGGTAACGGATCGAATGAAAATAATAGTTTCGTGAAGTCATTTCAATATACAAAATATGGATTATGTGATGTCGCGTTTAATTTTCATTTTTGAATATCATAAAACCTGTTTTAAAATTGAATAATTGTGGACATATCAAACGGATTTCATCGACTCAACCCATGTATTTATTGTCGATGTTGTTGTTGTCTCCGATTCATGTGACACTCTTAAAATAAAGAGCATATGTTAAAGTGAATAACAACATTGAAGCAACCAGTAGTTAATA
This sequence comes from Dreissena rostriformis, assembly GCA_007657795.1. Lineage (NCBI taxonomy): Eukaryota > Metazoa > Mollusca > Bivalvia > Myida > Dreissenidae > Dreissena > Dreissena rostriformis. The sequence continues at coordinate 181,818 of VMBQ01001305.1, read as the reverse complement.
ATAAGTTGACATTTCGTTTGCATTCAGCATAATTTCGTGCATATGCATTAAGCAGATTTTCGTGAATGGCCTCCAGTCCGTTAGATTTATTTCCCGTCGTTGTCAAAGCTGTGTCATCTTAAACGTTATAGACATTTTAACATTTCATTTTAAACTGCAGTTGACATGTTTAAGTCGCAAATAACATATATGAATGTAAGTATGCAAATGTTCTAATTGGAAAGTCACTGAAACTTGTTAATTAATACATGCGTCGGACTGGGCGTATGGTTTATGTGATGAACAGTCATACATCTGTTTTCTCATTGAAATGTTTTAGCTTCAGGCTGTTGTTGGGTATTGTTTTGTAAAAAATAACGCATTTCGCGATTTTCACATGAGCACAAGCTTTTGCAATTTCGACGAGAATTTCGATCCAATAGTGTTTGTTATCCTCAATCAATTCGATAAATTGAAGTATAATTTCAGTGCATACGCATATAAATGGACTGTTTCTATTCAGATTATAGGAATTTTTATGGATTTGAAATTCGTTCGCCATATGTTAATATTTTTATATACATTTTTCATAAATAAATCACGATTTATCGTTTTTGCAAGTATTTTTTTATCGACGTAGATACAATAAAGCAACGTTTTGCATACGAATTTAACAATACGGGAGTTGGTCACGCATTAGAGCGACAAAACGTGCTTTATAGCGCGATAAACACTAGTTCTAAAAAAGAAAACAATTTTTATTCGATTTGATCAACGATTTTGAAGCTAAAAGTATGTTCTATTGTACTGCGCCTTGCTTGGATAGTATCTTTTTTTCGTCGTATATTGTGCAGTTTTACGATTGTGTTTTTCTTTGGCTAGCGAAAGATAAGCGATGCTAGAATATTCGACAGTATAATTCTGGGTAAACTGGGCTTAATGCATGTGCGAAACGTGTCGTCTCAGATTAGCCTGTGCTTACTATTCAAGAACTGTTTTAAAGACTGTTCTCAATACGTTGGCATTTTGATATTCTATAATGATAAATATTAAATGCGCAGTACTTTATTTAAATATCAAAATACTTTTACATATAGTCCCATACTGCCCGTAACATTTGAGGCACTTTTCATGAAATTCATTCAGAAGGTAAAGGAGATATGAAGCGGGCACGAAATTGGAGGGTCAAACATTTGACCTTGAATTATAACATTGACCCGGGGTGACCGACGCATGCAATCTGCACATCGTTTCGATGACCTAAACATTTAAACCAAGTTCGTGAAAATCTTCTCACGGGATAGCAAATATGGAGCATGGGGCGGACACGAAAATGGAGTCTCAAACGTTTGACCTTGAAGTACGACCATGAGCTGGCATAACTGACTGGGGCTTTCTGCACATCGTCTTAATTCCCTTAACATTTGAGGCAAGTGTCATGAAAAAATGAATCTTCAACTGAAAACACAATATTTGCATTTGATTCGTACTTTGTGACATTTGTACCAAGCATCGTTTTGACATTCACCAGCTTTCTTCCATGTGTAAAGACAAGTGCACTACGAAATGCAAATATAGTTATTTGACATTTAAACATTTCAAACTTTATTTTGTTGTACTAAGTAAATTTACCTAGGCAGCCTAATGTAGGATTGAAAGGTGGTTCTGGCTTGTACACTATTTGGTTCTAACATGGGGCACTTGGGTTTGAATGTAGCAACGATTGTGTTGCTGCGGATCCTGGCACTCATCGCATATTAGTACCCCACTTATGTATCATCAAAAATAAATGTCTTAAATATTCTTGTGCAGTTAAATGGTTCTCAAAAATATGATCATGTATTCAACTTATCAATTTTATGGTGGTATTCAATTTGCTGAAAGTCACGAGCGTGTCATTTATAAAGAAGCGGATCAAACTACCGGTATCCTGTGTGAATGATCAAACAATATTTTATTATTTGATCTCGTGCTATCTTCTCGCGTTTCACAGCATCACAGGGAACACTATGATTGATACTGACCAAGTGGAAGCTAATACTGATCAAGTGGACGTTGATACTGACCAAGTGGACGTTGAAACTGACCAATTGGACGTTGATCCTGACCAAAAGGACGTTGATACTGATCAAGTGGGCGTTGATACTGATCAAGTGGACGTTGATACTGACCAAGTGGACGTTGAAACTGACCAATCGGACGTTGATACTGATCAAGTGGGCGTTGATACTGATCAAGTGGACGTTGATACTGACCAAGTTGACGTTGATACTTATCAAGTGGACGTTGATACTGACCAAGTGGACGTTGATACTGACCAAGTTGACGTTGATACTTATCAATTGTACGTTGATACTGATCAAGTGGACGTTGATACTGATCAAGTGGACGTTGATACTGACCAAGTGGACGTTGATACTGACAAAGTGAACGTCGATACTGATCAAGTGGACGTTGATACTGACCAAGTGAACGTCGATACTGACCAAGTGGACGTTGATACTGACCAAGTGGACGTTGATACTGACCAAGTGGACGTTGATACTGACCAAGTGAACGTTGAAACTGACCAAGTGGCCGTTGATACTGACCAAGTGGACGTTGATACTGACCAAGTGAACGTTGATACTGACCAAGTGGACGTCGATACTGATAAAGTGGACGTTGTTACTGACCAAATGGACGTCGATACTGACCAATTGGACGTTGATACTGATCAAGTGGACGTTGATACTGACCAATTGTACGTTGATACTGATCAAGTGGACGTTGATACTGACCAAGTGGACGTCGATACTGATAAAGTGGACGTCGATACTGATAAAAGTGGACGTCGATACTGATCAAGTGGACGTTGATACTGATCAAGTGGACGTCGATACTGACCAAGTGGACGTCGATACTGATCAAGTGGACGTTGATACTGATCAAGTGGACGTCGATACTGACCAAGTGGACGTTGATACTGATCAAGTGGACATTGCCTCCGTGTAAGAGTTCTTAATCTCAACTGATTGACAACTTTGGTTATTGGTAAAATAATGCTGGCAGCATCTGACCTTTGATTTCCATTGGTTTAATATCAAACAAGAGTTCCGCGGTCGGAGATGACCGCATTGAAGCCGGATTTTTGATTTAAATGACAGGAAAGTACCTTTCGTGTTTTTGTCAATGCAATACTTAAATTACTGAAATATTGTTCAAAGGTCAAAATGAAATGTAAGTACTTTTCAAGGCATGAGCAAACCTTGTGTTATGTTTTGAATGCATGCATATACATGAACAACAATAACATTTAAGGTCACAAATATGAACTTGAATTGACAATTAGGAAAGTTTGATCTCAATTTTTTTATTAGCAAATTAGTAACATATTGTTTGAAGTTTCCATCAATTTCATTATCAAATGTAAGAAAATAAACTTAGATGAAATAATACTATTTATTGTTTTGCTTTCACATACCTACACAGAAATCCAGACAGCCTTATGATCACTCCAAAAGGTTTCTATCACACCAGTTCTAGCAGATAGATTGGACACATAAATATGATCCAAGCTTGAATGATAGTCTGTGGTTTCACTTGGCGGGGTAGCCTTCAGTCCACTCAAAGACATGAACTTCTGAAGTTTTACAAGGTCAGAGCTTGGTTTTC
>VMBQ01001305.1:153283-167394 GCA_007657795.1 Dreissena rostriformis | reverse complement strand
TATGGAAAGGCCTTGTCCATATACACATGCATACCAAATATGAAGGTTATATCTCAAGGGACATAGAAGTTATGAGCATTTTTCGAAACCTAAACGCAGATTTTGAAACCTAAACGCAGACCCTTACTTCAAGGTCAAGGTCACAGGGGTCAAAATTTTTGTGCGTATGGAAAGGCCTTGTCCATATACACATGCATACCAAATATGAAGGTTATATCTCAATGGACTTTATGAGAAAAGTGTACCTAATTGTAAAACTTAACCGGACGCCGACGCCGACGCAGACGCCGACGTCAAGGTGATGACAATAGCTCATATTTTTTTTTTCAAAAAATAGATGAGCTAAAAACTGCAAATGTTCAGTGTGTTTTAATCCTTTCTCTCAAGAAAAAACGCACAAAAAATTCCCTACATGTACAACATCACATCAAACGCATGGAAAGCGTGCGTGTATTAAATTTCCGTTAAATGTTTCGTGGTAAATTTTAACAGAATGATATCGCGAATGATTTGGAATTTGACATTTCCTGAAAATTAATTGCAACTCAAACACACTGTATTTTTATCGTTAGGGTCGTTTACATAAGACATTATTGAAACAGTTATTGTACTGTATACTGATGCAACAGAAAATCCGGACGAAAATGGATAAAGTGTTGGGTGTTGTGAAAACACGCTTTGCGGTTCTACTGACCTATTATGTAGACTGCGATGTTTCAACAAAAATGATTAAAATGTGCGAAAGCGACTCTTTGCGGATAATGGAGCATGTCTGTCAAAATCGTCGATACGATGCGTATCCTTGGAGATTTATGAGATTCTACGATGGATTATAGTGTGCAATTGATAACTGCGGCGTAAAATCGGTTGATTGATAAAGAAAGCGGAAGTGGCAAATGCGCGGTTATTTTCTGGCACTATTTTTTCCAAGTTCGTTTTTTTTTATATACAAGACAAAAAAAAAAGTAGGGTCGGGACCAAAATCGTAGGTAGGGTCGGGTTACCCGAAACACACATTTTTTTTGTTTGGCCTAATGCATGCTAAACTTAATGCATTAGTTCAAAATAACACAGGGCAAGAAAAATTGAAACAAGTGCAAACAGACAAGATCGGTCAACTAATCAATAAAAAACATTCAACTAATCAATAAAAAACAAACACGTTATACAAAACCCAATATGACCGATTACCCGACTACCCCTACCCTGCCCTGGCAGTGTTACCTTTTTGGCCATGCTGAACCCTGGTAGCTCCTGACCGGGGAGCTCTGCCCCTGCATACTTGATGGCCTGTCGCACATTGTGGATGTGCTCCAACATGTCCGCAGGGCTCAGCTTCTGCAGACATAACATTACATTGGGTCTTTATGAAATAGCACATGTGAACTGGACACAAAACATTCCGATAGATAAATATCTGTAGGTTTCATGTTTCAATTGATAACATGTGATTAATGTTTTTTTCTATGGCTATGCATACAATGTATATACCCACCTTAGTGATGACATTGAGGCATTCCCAAGCAGCCAGAAGCACACCGGTGTCCTGACGTGTGAACAGCTCAATGAGACTGCGGAACAGCTGAGGGAGGAACTCCTCATACGAGACCCGTGTGTTATCGCAGAACGCTTGCAGGATGGTGACCGAGGCGCGACACAGGTCAGAGTCGCGGGATTTGGACGCGGCGAGCAGCTCCTCCATGATTGTGCGCACCCCGGCGTCATCCTCCACCGACATCACCACATTCTTACAGTACTCAAGCTCCTGTCAACATTGAACACTTGTCTTTGCATGGTATTCATGGCTGATATAAGCAAGACATCACAGTCACTCAGACAGTTTGACCAACATTTGAATATTGAATTCATCTACATTTTGTTGCAGGATAATTGTACTCATGCACACTTAATGTATCAAAAGTTCATTTCAGATTTCTCAATAAATTAGAAATAAATAATTAAGTAAATGCAATTATTATTTATTTACAATGAGATTAATTTATTTGAAATATATTAAAATAAGAAACGTTTCCATACGGCATGGGTGGGTTCACATTTAACTTTTGTCATAGAAATTCCCTAATGCGACAAACAAGCTGTTTCTGTTGAAGTTTGACCTTTGACTTCGGAGTGTCAAGTGACCATGACCTTTGAGGTAATGGAACAGGTGATACTTGTGACACTCAATCTCCCATGGTAGTCATTTCAGGTAAGTAATTTTAAACTGCATGATGAATGACAATGTGACAGCCTGGACAATCCATTTTGTGGCAAAATTTGACCTACATCTAAGTGTGAATTTGACCTCTGAGACAGTCAGGTTTTAAACACGAAAGGCTGTTTCCTCATGATGGTCATTTGTGGTAAGTACTTTTAAAATAGCAGGATGAATGACAAAAATTCAGTTCAGAGAAGCTCTTTTATTGCCAAATTTTACGTTCAAACTCTTATATGCAACCTTGACTTTTGAAGTAGGGAGACAAGTGTTACACATGACAATTTATATTATGACTGATTACATTTTTGCCAATATATGCAAAATAACAAAGGCAGGAATTTTCAAGTTTTTCTATGGCCGATTTGACCTGTGAACCTAAAGAATGACCTTGAACTTTGAGGTTAGGGAACGAGTGTTGCAAGAAAGATGTCGTCTAATTTTGTTGGACACTTGTGGGGAGCTATTTCAAAACCCATAAATATATGGCAAAGAAATAGCTGAGAAAGGAAACTTCGCACATATGGACAGACAGACGGACAGACAGTTGGACTGTTATTTCAGGCCTTCCTCAAATGCATAATAACAGAAAAAATAATAAATAGAATTATAGATAAATATGACAATATGATTGCTTCCTTTTTTGATATACATGTACATGACTTTCTTGTAATTCCTATTGATAACTTGTATGTTTGATATACATGTACATGACTTTCTTGTAATTCCTATTTATAACTTGTATGTTTCTCGTCTCTCTTATCACTATGACCTACACATGAGACATTAATGGCAAATACACCTCAACAGAGAAACATACTACTTCTCTATTGTGAGTCTAAAACAAGTCACCCTTATTCTGTAATTTTGATATGATTCAAATTCCTATGATAACTGTTCATACATCTTTCATCTTTTTTGTGACTCTGATTTTAACATATGAAAATAATGTGACATTGCACGCTACTAGAGAAACCTACAACTAAATCAAGAGTCTACAGCGAGTGCTGGGTGTTGCAGTTTGACCCGTTTACTACTAAATCAAGAGTCTACATTAAGTGCTGGCTGTTGCCGTGGTGATGCAGTGTGACCCCTGTTACCTGTGGCTCCTCCTCACTGCCTGCCTTCTCGCTCAGGGCAGACATCAGGGCAGGCAGGATCCTGGGTAGGTGCTTGGTGAGAGCCTCGCCCGACACTGAGGCCAGGAATGACAGGGCACGTGTGTTCACTGGGGCTGCTGTCAGCTGGAAACCAAGGGTTACAAAACATCTGTTTGAGTCTCGCTCTGTTAAAAGGGGTTTTAACGCATTTATGTCTAGCGTCGTCACAGCTTAGCCTGTGCAGTCCGGACAGGCTAATCAGGGACAACACTTTCTGCCTAAATTGGATTTTTGCTAAGTAGAGACTTTCTTTTAACGAAAAATATTATATAAAGGAATATGGATATGCTACAGTATTCATGCCTTTTGTATTTGAACGTTTTGAATACAAAACATATATTCATACATGTTCTTTAAAATGAACGTTTTACACTGTACCTGTGGCACAAGATAGGGCAGCACTATGCGGCTCTTCACAATCATCACTTGTGTGAGCCCGTCCAGAGCGTGCTCCGACTGCTCCGAGTTGTCACCAAGCTTGCTCAGCAGGTCAGGCAGTATATCGTCCAGTGCTCTCTGACCTATGTTGCCATGGAGACTGTCAAAGGTGCTGGCTGCAGCCTCACGCACCTCGGCCAGGGGGTCACACAGAGCCTTCTTCACGGTTGGGATCAGGCTGTCCGCATAGAACATCACCTGGAGATGAATGTGTTACATTCACATAAAAGCGGAAAGTGTCGTACCTGATAAGCCTGTGCAGATTGCACAAGCTAATCTGGGACAACATTTTACGCACATGAATAATGCCCAAGTTTTTCCAGAACCAGGGTCACATATTTGTGAGTAACCCTCTTCTGCTCAGATACGCATTTTGACTTGTTTGTGGTCCCTTTGACGATCTTGTTAATTAAAGACCTTTCTTAAAAGATTTAAGTTTAAAAGGCTTAATTTCCATAACTAAGATACTGGTGAGCAGCAAACAGCATAAAACCTGAACAGCCTGATAGTTACGAAATGTTTGTAAATTATATTTTCCCATATCTTTCTGTATAATTCTGCCAATACAATTTTGATGTAAATTTTGTTCTGCAACAAAACAATGCTTTTGTGGGGATGATTATTTTAAGTAATGGCACATGATATGACAAATTCTGTGCACAAAGTTATTCATAGCAAATACATATCCCTTAACCTCAATACTATACTTGATAGTAATAATGCTACAGTAATGATGACACTACATGACAACTTTTAACAAATACAGAATCAAGGGCGTACATGTTCCCACTGTGTAGAGGATATGCTCTACTAAATCTCTGTTTCAAGCAACAACAGATTTCCTACATGTGCCCTCTGTGTATTTAAGTTTAATTTATTTATGCTTGACTGCATTAAAAGCCCCAGGATTATTAAAATGCTCTAGAGTCAATTTCCTTGGTAAAACCAGTGCTTAGAATCTTTGGAAGAGATCTTAAGAACGCTCCCACAGTGGGGATTGAACCAGTGACCTTCCGGTCGCTAGGCGGACACCATACCCATCAAGTCACAGCGACCTCTGTGTGGGGTTATGGCCATGCTCTACTAAATCTCTGGGATAAAATCTAACAAAATCATATATTTCTTAGCGTACATGTTCCTTCTGTGTGGAAGCCATGATCTCCGTGAGTCCAATGCAGACGCCCTGTCGCTGGTCACTCTGCTCCGAGTTCAGTCCATGCTCCAGTATGGGGATGATCTCTGGTAGAACTCGCTCTCCCAGCTTCCTCACCAGGTCTCCCAGGGTCCGTGCTGCAACCTGTACACAGACAGTCATCAACCATACCAGTAAAGCCAATCTATAAACCTACACACAGACAGTCCATGTTATCAACATACCTTTATGGCCAAGCAACCTTCATTCTTATATAATCTTTGAGAGCAAGAAAATGACTTAAAACTGCCTATACATATGACAAAAACTCTGCTTACATAACGCTGATAATCTGTGTGAACAAAACTGAACAATGACTATTGCAGGACTTACAGGCCTGTGCCAATTTAGATAATAGCAGCACTTATTAACAGTAGCTATGTGAGCAGTGGAATGTGAGCAGTGGAATCTGAACAGGTCCATGAATAAACAAGTTTTCGCAAACACTTCTTTCAGAAGAAAAAGAGCAAGTAAATAGAGTAAATCATTCTGCTTAAAAAAACAACAGTACTAACATTATCTTCAAATTGCATCAACAGTTTTACACTATTTCCACATGTTTTACCTGCCGTTTGTCGTGACTAGTGCTAGCCAGACATCCTAGAAGCTGAGAGAAAAGAGTGGAGAGGATCTCACGTAGCGTGCGCGCCGTGTTGGGCACAACTACCTTCCACACGTGGAGAGCGGCCTGACGCACCAATAGCGCTGAGTCACAGCGGCCCATATATAGCCCAGACAGGACCCGGTTACGGCGGTCCACACCCAGCACCTTCATGATCAGCTGCTGGGAGCTCTCTGTGCCAAAGTTGTCATCGTCGCCAGCACTCTCAGTGGACATCTTGCCAGACACACCTGGCAGTAATGGAAGAGAGGTAAACATGGTAAATAAGACATGTTTGGCAGAAATGGAAGAGAGAGGTCAACATGGTAAATAAGAAATGTTTGGCAGAAATGGAAGAGAGAGGTCAACATGGTAAATAAGAAATGTTTTGCAGAAAAGGAAGAGAGAGGTCAACATGGTAAATAAGAAATGTTTGGCAAAAATGGAAGAGAGAGGTCAACATGGTAAATAAAAAATGTTTGTTAGAGATGGAAGAGAGAGGTCAACATGGCAAATGTGGAATGTTTGGTAGAGTAGAGGAAAACATGGTAAATAGGAAATGTTTGGCAGAGATGGAAGAGAGGTCAACATGGTAAAAAAGAAATGTTTGGAAGAGATGGAAGAGAGAGGTCAACATGTGTGAAATGTTTGGCAGAGATGGAAGAGAGGTCAACATGGCAAATGTGAAATATTTGGTAGAGATGGAAGAGAGAGGTCAACATGGCAAATGTGAAATGTTTGGCAGAGATGGAAAAGAGAGGTCAACATGGCAAATTTAAAATGTTTGGTAGAGAAGAGAGGTCAACATGGTAAATAAGAAATGTGTGGCAGAGATGGAAGAGAGGTCAACATGGCAAATATGAAATATTTGGTAGAGATGGAAGAGGGGTCAACATGGCAAATGTGAAATGTTTGGCAGAGATGGAAGAGAGTCAACATGGCAAATGTAACATGTTTGATGGAGAAGAGGGGTCAACATGGTAAATAAGAAATGTTTGGCAGAAATGGAAGAGAGTGGTCCACATGGTAAATAAGAATGTTTGGCAGAGATGGAAGAGAGAGGTCAACATGGCAAATGTGAAATATTTGGTAGAGAAGAGAGAGGTCAACATGGCAAATGTTTAATGATTAGTAGAGAAGAGATGTCAACATGGCAAATATGAAATGTTTGGTAGAGAGGAGAGGTCAACATGACAAATATGATATGTTTGGTAGAGAGGAGAGGTCAACATGGCAAATATGAAATGTTGTGTAGAGAAAAGAGGTCAACATGGCAAATATGAAAAGTTTGGTAGAGCGGAGAGGTCAACATGGCAAATATGACATGTTTGGTAGAGAAGAGAGGTTAACATGGCAAATATGAAAAAGTTAGGTAGAGAAGAGAGGTCAACATGGCAAATATAAAATGTTTGGTAGAGAAAAGGTCAACATGGCAAATTATTGAAATATGAAAAGTTTGGTAGAGAGGAGAGGTCAACATGGCAAATATGAAAAGTTTGGTAGAAAGGAGAGGTCAACATGGCAAATATGAAATGTTTGGAAGAGAAGAGAGGTCAACATGGCAAATATGAAAAAGTTAGGTAGAGAAGAGAGGTCAACATGGCAAATATGAAATGTTTGGTAGGGAAGAGAGGTCAACATGGCAAATATGAAAAGTTTGGTAGAGAAGAGAGGTCAACATGGCAAATATGAAATGTTTGGTAGAGAAGAGAGGTCAACATGGCAAATGTGACATGTTTGGTAGAGAAGAGATGTCAACATGGCAAATATGAAATGTTTGGTAAAGAAGACAGGTCAACATGGCAAATGTTTGGTAGAGAAAAGAGGTCAACATGGCAAAGATGAAATGTTTGGTAGAGAAGAGAGAGGTCAACATGGCAAGTGTGAAATGTTTGGTAGAGAAGAGATGTCAACATGGCAAATGTTTGGTAGAGAAGAGAGGTCAACATGGTAAATATGAAATGTTTGGTAGAGAAGAGAGGTCAACATGGCAAATGGGAAATGTTTGGTAGAGAAGAGAGGTAAACATGGCTAGGATGAAATGTTTGGTAGATAAGAGAGAGGTCAACATGGCAAGTGTGAAATGTTTGGTAGAGAAGAGAGGTCAACATGGCAAATGTGACATGTTTGGTAGAGAATAGAGGTCAACATGGCAAATATGAAATGTTTGGCAGAGAAGAGAGAGGTTAACATGGCAAATGTGAAATGTTTGGTAGAGAATAGAGGTCAACATGGCAAATATGAAATGTTTGGTAGAGAAGAGAGGTCAACATGGCAAATATGAAATGTTTGTTAGAGAAGAGAGGTCAACGTGGCAATTATGAAATGTTTGGTAGAGAAGAGAGGTAAACATGGCAAAGATGAAATGTTTGGTAGAGAAGAGAGGTCAACATGGCAAATATGAAATGTTTGGCAGAGAAGAGAGGTCAACATGGCAAATATGAAATGTTTGGTAGAGAAGACAGGTCAACATGGCAAATGTGAAATGTTTGGTAGAGAAGAGAGGTCAACATGGTAAATATGAAATGTTTGGTAGGGAAGAGAGGTCAACATGGCAAATATGAAATGTTTGGTAGAGAAGAGAGGTCAACATGGCAAATATAAAATGGTTGGTAGAGAACAGAGGTCAACATGGCAAATATGAAATGTTTTGTAGAGAAGAGAGGTCAACATGGCAAATATGAAATGTTTGGTAGAGAAGAGAGGTCAACATGGCAAATGGGAAATGTTTGGTAGAGAATAGAGGTCAACATGGCAAATGGGAAATGTTTGGTAGAGAAGAGAGGTCAACATGGCAAATATGAAATGTTTGGTAGAGAAGAGAGGTCAACATGGCAAATGTTTGGTAGAGAAGAGAGGTCAACATGGCAAATGGCTAATGTTTGGTAGAAAAGAGAGGTAAACATGGCAAAGAAGAAATGTTTGGTAGAGAAGAGAGAGGACAACATGGCAAATGTGAAATGTTTGGTAAAGAAGGTCAACATGGCAAATGTGAAAAATCAGTGTATTTCCAAACACACAGTCTCGTTTGATAACTTGTAGTAAATTTCAACAACTTCGTTTGAAAACAGGAAAAACTAAACTCTGGAAACATCAACAGAGAAGTCTCTTAAATAACATGTATCAATATAATAATTTCAAGCAAATTATATTTCTAAGAAAATGAAAATCCCATCAGAAAAGCTTGTCAACAGTTAAATCATATGCATAACCCCCTACTCAGAATCAAAGTGAAAATGGCTATACACAACAGCATAAAACCATAACAGCCTGGGAGTAACTCGCAGACTGTTCTGGTTTTATGCTGTTTGCTGCTTATCAGTTCTTTAGGGTTGGAAATGAAGCCTTTAAAACTTGAATCTGGTCAGAAAAGTCTTAAATTAAATTTGATTTTCTAAAGGACTAAAAACGCGTAAAAGTGCGTATCTGAATGGTAAAGGGATAAACCATCTCTNTTGGCAGAAATGGAAGAGAGAGGTCAACATGGTAAATAAGAAATGTTTGTTAGAGATGGAAGAGAGAGGTCAACATGGCAAATGTGAAATGTTTGGTAGAGTAGAGGACAACATGGTAAATAGGAAATGTTTGGCAGAGATGGAAGAGAGGTCAACATGCTAAAAAAGAAATGTTTGGAAGAGATGGAAGAGAGAGGTCAACATAATGAATGTGAAATGTTTGGCAGAGATGGAAGATAGAGGTCAACATGGCAAATGTGAAATATTTGGCAGAGATGGAAGAGAGAGGTCAACATGGCAAATGTGAAATGTTTGGCAGAGATGGAAGAGAGAGGTCAACATGGCAAATTTAAAATGTTTGGTAGAGAAGAGAGGTCAACATGGTAAATAAGACATATGTGGCAGAGATGGAAGAGAGGTCAACATGGCAAATGTGAAATATTTGGTAGAGATGGAAGAGAGGGGTCAACATGGCAAATGTGAAATGTTTGGCAGAGATGGAAGAGAGAGGTCAACATGGAAAATGTAAAATGTTTGATAGAGAAGAGGGGTCAACATGGTAAATAAGAAATGTTTGGCAGAAATGGAAGAGAGTGGTCAACATGGTAAATAAGAAATGTTTGGCAGAGATGGAAGAGAGATGTCAACGTGGCAAATGTGAAATATTTGGTAGAGAAGAGAGAGGTCAACATGGCAAATGTTTAATGTTTGGTAGAGAAGAGATGTCAACATGGCAAATATGAAATGTTTGGTAGAGAAGAGAGGTCAACATGGCAAATATGAAATTTTGTGTAGAGAAAAGAGGTCAACATGGCAAATATGACAAGTTTGGTAGAGAGGAGAGGTCAATATGGCAAATATGAAATGTTTGGTAGAGAAGAGAGGTCAACATGGCAAATATGAAAAAGTTAGGTAGAGAAGAGAGGTCAACATGGCAAATATGAAATGTTTGGTAGAGAAGAGAGGTCAACATGGCAAATATGAAAAGTTTGGTAGAGAGGAGAGGTCAACATGGCAAATATGAAAAGTTTGGTAGAGAAGAGAGGTCAACATGGCAAATATGAAATTCAGTGTTTTTCCAAACACACAGTCTCCTTTGATAACTTGTAGTAAATTTCAACAACTTCGTTTGAAAACAGGAAAAACTATACTCTGGAAACATCAACAGAGAAGTCTACTGAAATTCCTCTTAAATAACATGTATCAATATAATAATTTCAAGCAAATTATATTTCTAAGAAAGTTGTAAGAAAATGAAAATCCCATCAGAAAAGCTTGTCAACAGTAAAATCATATACATAACCCCCTACTCAGAATCAAAGTGAAAATGGCTATACACAACAGCATAAAACCAGAACAGCTTGGGAGTAACTCGCAGACTGTTCTGGTTTTATGCTGTTTGCTGCTTATCAGTACTTTAGGGTTGGAAATGAAGCCTTTAAAACTTGAATCTGGTCAGAAAGGTCTTAAATTTAATTTGATTTTCTAAAGGACTAAAAACGCGCAGAAGTGCGTATCTGAATGGTAAAGGGATAAACCATCTCTGTATGACTGCTGCATCGTACCAGAGATGCTGTAGAGTAGATCTCCCAACAGCTGAATGGAGCTGTAGCGGATCCTCCAGTTGTCGTCAAACAGACCCTTCTCCAGCTCGGGTAGCAGCAGCTCGATGGCCGTGTTGGCGTACATGTTGATGATCCTTTGACCAGCACGCAGGGCTGTGTCCCGAACATACTCAGACTCATCGGCCAGTGCCTGGTCGACCAAACAGGAAGGGATGACTTAACATTCTCCTATGGCCAATAGTATTTGTCACATTTCAATGAATATGATTTTCACTCGTTTATAGAGTTCGAATAAGTAACCATAAACATTTAAATCAATATTGGGACAGGAGTTTAATACAGAAAAAAAGATGATTAGAAATGCAATTTTCTTTTCCAAAAGTGCAACCTTGCAAACTTTATTAGTTACAAACATGACAAACGTCAGTGCAATTTAGTAATATATTTGTAATTGTGTAAAGAGTTCCACATTTTTACCTTCAGAATAGACGGGATGATGGGTCCAATATATTGTTTGAACTCCTCCTTGAAGACTGCGGGCAGGTAGATGTACATCATGATGTAGCCGTCCCTCACGTGAGGTGGGATGTCCGTGCGCTGCGCCGTGCCAATGATGACAGGCATGAGCTTGTGTAGATCAGCCAGGCCCATACCGCCCACCACCTCAGCCAAACCTGCAACACACGACACTCACATCAATAACAACATTACATGGTCTGCTTAGGAAATATCCTTTCTACTCAAAAGGGACTTTTTCCCAGTTGACCTTTTTATTTAAATTGTCATAGATCTAAACAAGAGCACTGCAAAGAGGGTGCCAAGGTTTGGCTGTGGGCGCTTGGATTTTGATTTTTTGACCTTTGACCTTGAAGGATGACCTTGACCTTTTCACCACTCAAAATGTGCAAGTCCATGAGATACACATGAAAAAAAAAAGAAAGAAAAAAAGACTTGTCACCATAGGATGACATATGCCCCCTTTTTCCACATTTTTCAAAACCTAAACGCAACACCTAAACACAAAGTGTGACGGAATTTCAGACGGACGGACAGTGCGATCACTATATGCCACCCTACTGGGGGCATAAAAGTTGTTTGACCTTTGACCTTGAAGGATGACCTTGACCTATCACCACTCAAAATGTGCAGCTCCATGAGATACACATGCATGCCAAATATCAAGTTGCTATCTTCAATATTGCAAAAGGCATGGCCAATGTTAAGTTTTCCGACGCTGCGGAGGGCGGACGAGCTGGCTATGACAATACCTCGGGTTTTCTTTGAAAACAGCCGAGCTAAAAATAATGTAAGAATTATATTCAAACATCACAATAACACTACTAACTAAGATAATGTTAACAAGAGCACCCCATAGCGGGTGCCAACGCTCGGCTGTGGGTGCTTGGATTTAGTTTTTTTGACCTTTGACCTTGAAGGTCATCATTGACCTTGACCTTTTCACCACTCAAAATGTGCAGGTCGATGAGATACACATAAAAAAGCAAAAAAAAAAAAAAATTGACCTTGAAGGATGGCCTTGACCTTTCACCACTCAAAATGTGCAGCTCCATGAGATACACATGCATGCCAAATATCAAGTTGCTATCTTCAATATTGCAAAAGTAATGGCCAATGTTAAAGTTTTCGGACGACTACGACGACGACGCGAAAAGACGAGAGGGCTACGACAATACCTCGGGTTATCTTCAAAAACAGCCGAGCTAAAAATATGTTTGTTTATGGAAAATCATACAAAATCGTACAAATATTAAGCGTTTGTAGCGCTTCTTATCAAAATTTAGTGAAACTTTTATAACTTAATTATATTTTAGCTACCATTCAAATGCATAAGCTGCCTGGTGTAGTGAAAGAGCTTCAGCTTATGATTCCAGAGGTTCCTGGTTAGAACATGTTATTTTAAATTTGATCTTTTTTCCTTATTATTATATATTTTTTTTAAATATTACAGTCTGTTAGTAAATACATAAAATGACATTTGAAAAACAAGATGTGTTTGTGAAACACTATGTCCCCTTTTGAGCGATTTTGACCCATATATTTGACCTTTGACCTTGAAGGATCAATATTGCAAAAGTTATGGCCAATGTTAAAGTTTGTGCAAACAAACCAACAAACAGATAGGGCAAAAACAATATGTCCCCCAGTATAGACTGGGGGACATAAAAATCTTGAAAATATGTGAACAAGTCCCTTCAAGCTCCCTTTTTGCAGCTTCAAGGGTCAGTAGGGCTGTTTTAGATCCAGTTGTGATAAACATACTTGAACATTTACGAAAGAGTGTACCTGTCAGCTCTGTTTAAGGCATTTGAAATCATTTACTGAAATTACTCTTGAACAAAACAGAGCTAGCATTTTTCCCAGAATATATGTACAAACATGTCATATATCTGAAGGAAAACCATACCAGTAAGAAATTAACCCATTTATGCCAAGCGTCTAGAAAAAAGGCCTTGGCAAACAGCGTAGACCCAGATGAGACGCCGCATGATTCGGCGTCTCATCAGGGTCTGCGCTGTTTGCTTAAAGGAATTTCTGTAAGAAATATTCTAAATATAACTAGAGCTTTGTCACTGACGTGACGTATACCCCCACATGCTGCATTGACACAGAATATTTTGCATGCTGTCTCACAAAACAAGAGAAGCTTATTTATGGCAATTTTTAAGAATTATTATGCCATTATCATTTATGGCCATTTTGACCTTTGAAATCTTGAATTCTTTGGCATGATACGCCATCCAATGCCTGTGAACAAAATTAATGTGGAGAGTAATATTAAAATCTCACAATGAATGACATAGTTATGGCCCAGACAAGCTTATTTATGGCCATTTTTGACCTTTGAACTCAAAGTGTGACCTTGACCTTGGAGATATCGACGTAATTTTATCGCGCAACACACCGTCCAATAATGGTTAACAAATGTGCCAATTGATTTCAAAATCCCACAATGAACGACATAGTAATGGCCTGGACAAGCTCAACTATGGCTATTTTTTACCTTTGAACTCATGTGTGACCTTGACCTTTGAGATATTGACGTAATTCTTTCGCGCGACACACCGTCCAATGATGGTGAACAAATGTGCCAATTGATTTCAAAGCCTCACAATGAACAACATAGCTATGGCCCGGACAAGCTCATTTATGGACATTTTTAACCTTTGACATCAAAGTGTGACCTTGACCTTGGAGATATTGACGTAATTCTTTCGCGCAACACACTGTCCAATGATGGTGAACAAATGTGCCAAATGATTTTAAAATCCCTTGATGAACCACATAGTTATGGCCCGGACAAGCTCATTTATGGCCATTTTTGACCTCAAAGTGTGACCTTGACCTTGGAGATATAGACGTAATTCTTTCGCGCAACACACCTTCGCATGATTGCAAACAAATGTGCCAATTGATTTCAAAGTCTCACAATGAACAACATAGCTATGGCCCGGACAAGCTCATCT
>VMBQ01001305.1:132871-153129 GCA_007657795.1 Dreissena rostriformis | reverse complement strand
AATAAGTCTTCAGTTCGTGTATATATTTGCGAAATTCCAATCAAATACCCCAGTTTGTAATCTGATCGCCGACAAATGGCTTTATGACCTAGAAGTCTTTGACAAACCCGTGTATTCGTCGATGTACCAAATTACAAAACGCCGAGGTAGACGGTCTGGCACGTGCAGCCCGTGCAGACTACTGCTGCGTCCGGTAAACATGTTTATTCAAATGACACAGGCCCATAAATTATGCATACAAAGAAAATTGAAAGCTCATGGTATATTCTCATGTTTCTCATGACAACCGCCGGCGTTTACACCCCAATCATATTATATCCCTATGGAACGTGTTTATTTTCGTGGCAATTCATTTTTAACGAGTTATAAATACGTTTTTGGAAAATATCTAAAATTAAATACGGTTCGAGAATGGCAGTTTAATATTTAGAACATTACGAAGTGCCCGATGCGCGCACATACCGGAACGTGATTTACGCATGTTCAGATGGAACAGATCGTCTTGATTGGACGTCAATTGCATCATAACTTAAAATAGCAACATTACCGGATGTTTACTCGACAGTTTAGAAAAATGGCGACCGCATGTGTTGATGTATTTCTTTTAACACTTAAAACGTCATTTTAAGCATTTAAATAGCAAATTTAATCGAGCCTCGTAAAAAAGCGTATATATCAGGTTATAGATAGGGTAGTAGAACTGCGTAGATAACAGGTAATCGATAGATGCGTAGAAGCGCGTATATAACAGGGAATCGATAGGGTCGTAAAAACGAGTACCTGTCAAGGAAAGGGTTAAGGCATTTGAAATCATTTACTGAAATTACTCTCGAACAAAACAGAGCTAGCATTTTTCCCAGAATATATGTACAAACATGTCATATATCTGAAGGAAAACCATACCAGTAAGAAATTAACCCATTTATGCCTAGCGTCTAGAAAAAAGGCCTTGGCAAACAGCGTAGACCCAGATGAGACGCCGCATGATGCCGCGTCTCATCAGGGTCTGCGCTGTTTGCTTTAAGGAATTTCTGTAACAAATATTCTAAATATAAAAATAAATATACTATACATCCCTAATTTTGGAAATAAATTGATCAAATTTGGATGGATGGGAGAGTCCACTAAGCATAAATGGGTTAATGACTATGATTTATTTAAACATGTCAGAACTACGTACCTTGAGCTGCCCCAGACCGGTCAACAGAGCTGCCTTCTGACTTGAGTGTGTCCATGAGCCACTGCATGAGCTCCTCGAACCTCTGACTGCCCATGCCCTTGACCATGGCGCCGAGGGCCCGGGACGACACGGCGCGCACTTCTGGCACTGGATCCAGCAGGGACTGCTTCAGACCTGGGATGACTTTCTCTATGTAGGGGTCCAGATCCTAGAGAGTATGAAATGTAAAAATATCAAACGAAAAATACTATAAAAGCGGAAAGTGTCAGCCCTGATTAGCCTGTGAAAACTGATGATTGACAACTTCAGGTAAATATGTGATTGTTAAACAATAGCAAATGGTTGCATAATCCAATGAGTACTTGCAATTCTTGGACAAGCAGACAGATGGAGCAATCTGTCTCCTTCCACTACTTAATTGACTTATATTTGAGCCTCGCTCTGTGAAAAAGGGGTTTAAAACATGTGCGTAAAGTGTCGTCCCAGATTAGCCTGTGCAGTCTGCACACTCGAATCAGTGAAGACACTTTGGGCCTTAACTGGATTTTCATCAATCATGAGTCTTCCTTTAAAATAAAAATACAATAAAAGCGGATATTGTTATCCCTGATTGTGCGGATTGCAGAGGCTAATCTGGGACAACACTTTACGCACATGCATTAAATCCCCTTTTCACAGAGCGAGAATCATTTCTATTTATAAGGTAGTGAAAAACTGAAACAAACACATGTTAAACAAGGGAACTATCCAACTTTAAGTTTCTTTCCAATACAATTATACAATTGTTACCTTCTGATCTGTGAGTGAGTACATGTTGCCGATGATCTGAGCGGCCATCTTCCTGGTCTCCGTGGCACGGTCTTGGAAAGCACGTTCCACAACCGGCATGATGAGCGCAAGGGATGGCGCGTCAATGAAGTGCACAAACTTGGTCTCCAGCAGGTTCTGCAGGCAGACGCTTGTTTGCCGCGCCGGGTCCTGGAGAGCATCCAGCAGTACGGGAACTATGGCTGAACACAAAATAAACAACAAGTATTAAGAAACTCACATATTGTATCAGAGCCAATTTCTAAGACAATTTGATTTAACACAAATTTTGAGTAAATTTTAAATACTGACCAATCAAAATGATTATATTTTAGCTTTTGATTTAGATTGGTTTAATGTTGGTGATAAAGAGTTATAGATATTGTGTGGAAAAGAATGGTCTACAGGCTAACCTGCCGAACTACCTACCAACTGACGGACAGATGCAAAGAAATATATAAATATAACACACAACTTCCATTTCCATGCAACAAGCAGTTGTTTTACTCTTGACCAGCCTACCAAGAATTTCTGGATTGCGTATGACGCTGCCAATCTGCCTGAGGGCCTGAGTTCCTGCCGTCTGCACGCGTGCGTGTGAGTCTGTGAGCACCTCGGTGATCTTGGGCACGATGTTGGGCAGGCAGGCGGACAGCTGCTTGGGCGCGCAGTACGCCATTGAGCCCAGCAACTCCACGGCACCTGACAGCATAGTAACAAATGAGTCACGTCTTGGGAAAACTGGGCTTAATGCATGTTCCTAAAGTGCTGTAAAAGATTAGCCTGTCCAGTCCCACACAGGCTAATCAGGGAAGACACTTTCTACTTTTATGATATTTTTTGTTTAAAGGAAGTCTCTTCCTAGAAAAATCAAGTTTAGGCAGATAGTTTCGTGCCTGATTAACCTGTGTGCGAACTGCACAGGCTAATCTGGGACGACACTTTACGCACATAGATTAAGCCCCGTTTCCCAGAATGAGACTCAAATGTACATTGTAAATTGTGAGAACAAGATGTAGTAGTGTACATAGCTACAAGTACATCGAACCCAGCAACATTCAAGACCTTTGAGACATGTATCTTGAATTAATTGATATTTTTATCACATATACATGTGTTATCATGGAACAGCTCAATATATATTTCAAGACAATATACCAGCCCTTGGCCCCTATTCTAGCCCTACCAGCCTTGGTTCTCCACGAGTCCTCCTCCAGCCCCTTGAGGAGGGAGGGTAAGACCAGCTTCACTCCATGGGCTGTCAGCATACCCATCACGGCCTTCGAAGTCTCGTCTGCAGCCTGCGCAGCAGAACAGTGGAATGGTAGAAAATTGTTAAGTGCAACTAACATGCTTCTAAAATGATTCCAACTGATCACTTATAAAACAGAGATTTGTTTGTCAGAAACACAAAGCCCCCTACTGGGCTGCTTTGAAATAAAATTTCTATTTATCATTTGGCAGGTATAGAAATTATCTCCCTTTAAAGCTTTTAACTTCCCTTAGATTTTGTTTTTTGACCTTTGACCTTGAATGGTGACCTTGACCTTTCACCACTCAAAATGTGCAGCTCCATGAGATACACATGCATGCCAAATATCAAGTTGCTTACTTCAATATTCCAAAAGTTATAACCAATATTAATGTTTTTGGACGGACGGACAGACAGACGGACAGACTGACGGACAGTTCAACTGCTATATGCCACCCTACCGGGGGCATAAAAATAAATATATATATATATATATTGATACTACTTACAAAGGCTATGGCCGAAACATGTTTAGTATTAAAAACATTTTAATAAACAAAAGTAACGTGTTTGTACGGTACATTTTATTTAATTATTTCAACTGATAACCAATCACAATGTAACATAAAAACATTTACAATCAATTTATAATGCATTCCTACAAGGGATCCCAGTTATGGTTAATGGTATTTTAACAAACAGTTGAAGTTTAGCATTCTGCTTCTTGTAAAGTAAAAGAAAATTGATTTATTGCAAACTATGCCAAATAGATAGATTTCTTTCTTATCAATGAACAAGAGATGTGTATGTCAGAAACACAATGCCCCCCAATGAGCCGCTTTGATTTATTTATGTTTTACCTTGAAGAATGACCTTGACCTTTCATCACTCAAAATGTGTAGCTCCATGAGATACACATGCATGCCAAATATCAAATTGCTATCATCAATATTGAAAAAGTAATGACAAAACCTTAAGATTTCTTTAAGTTTTGGACAGACAGACAGACAGAATGACAGACAGACAGACAGGCCAAAAACAATATACCCTTTTTTTTTTAAAAAGGGGGCATAAAAATGATAATGTTGTGTTACGTGAATTAATCAATTTGAAGTTTGCACCTGATATACATTCACATTTTGGAGAGTCCAAGGTAGCATGACTTAATAGTTTGCTTTCTTACAAACTAAAAGATAAGCCCACCTTTCCTATATATCCTGACTGTTAAGCTTAACTATTTTACATACTGATAAAATTACCTCTGATATAGAGACTGATAAGCATTTCTCGCTCACAAACATACAGATAAGCCTACCTCTCTAACATACTGGCTGTTGTCTCCAAAGCACAGCAACAAATGTGGAAGGATGTGGACCACATAGGGTTCAAACAGCTTTCCCAACATGGTACACATCATCTCATATGCAAACAGTGCACCTGTTTTTAAAATAATGATTAGTGTTGGGTTAATCACACACATGTTATAAAACACAAATATAAACAAAACCTAGAACATTGTGTTTTTTTTTTTCGTATTAATTTTAATCAAATATTCAATGTAAACATGTTTAATAGAACTTTCTTATTCCAAAATGTCTCGCTGCAAGAAATAGTTAGCAGTTTTCACCGCTTTTACCCACCCCCAACATCCACCAACTATACACTCCCCATACCCTCTCTCCTCCTTGGGTTCTTCTTGTCCTTGACCGCGTCCTCCAGGGTGGTCATGATATCGAGCTGTTTCAGTGCAGTGATGCCCAGACCCCTTACCAGCCCGGCCAGCCCGTACGCGGCCCCCTTCCTCTCCCCGTAGTTGTCTGACTGCAGGAGCAGGTCCATCAGCTTCTGTACCAGCTGCGGGGCGTCCGCCTTCACCGCGGGCACCAGGGGAGGCAGGCAGTTTGCTACAGCCTCTTGGACCTTTACACATACACACCATACATGTTAGGGGTCAATGATAAACTCAAAATGAAATATTGAAAATAACCTTTACAGATAGATTACAATATATAAATCTCTTACTCATTCCTTAGTTTGTAACAATACAACTACCCCTTACTTGATACCTTAAAATGCAACAATACAAATAAGGGAAATACGACCCACGCAAACTCAATTCCATCAAAATTAGGATTTGGATGGACGTTAAAAAGCTTTGACTATATGCTCCCACCTTTCGAATGGCATAAAAAAACAAATGCTCCTTCACTGTTTGGTTAACAGACTAACTTTTTAAACACTTCAAATCCATACAGTGAAACCAACCCATGATCCTTTCCTTGTTCCTAAATGCAAATGGAATAAGGTTTAACCCTTTCCAGCTTAGAAGCATAGTGAACATGGCATTTTGCAACCAGCGTAAAAACTCGAACAGCCTGCGAGAAACTCGCAGGCAGTTCAGGTTTTATGCTGTTTGCTGCTCATCAGTATCTTAGGTTTGGAAATGAAGCCTTTAAAACTTGAAACTATTAAGAAAAATCTTTAACTAAATTAGATTTTCAAATGGACTACAAATGCGTCATAATACGTATCTAAGTTGTAAAGGGTTAAAGTTCAGTGACCTCCTGAGAGGGCGTAGAGAGGGCCGATATCAGCTGGGCCACGATAGGCTTCACTTTGGGGTTGTCCTTGTCAAGATGCTTGGCCAGAGAGCCCATCAGGATGACGATACTCTGGCGGACCGCATCGTAGCTCGCTGTGCCCGGCGCACTTGTTAGGAACTCCTCAAACACGGGAATCAGCACCGACACATTGTCCTGTGAACAGTACATTTCTCAGAGTNCTCAGTTACTAAGTGTAAAAGAGAAAGCCAATAGTACGTATAATACCATTGCCGTAGAGCATAAATTAAACAAAAGTTTAATTCGAAACAGATGAAATAATACAATGACCATCAACTAGATCGTCATATAGAACGTAAAATCATGATTTGCACACAATAGCAAATGATATACACTCTTCAATGTATTAGAAGAGCACGCTTTTCACGTTCTCGCAATGTATTACAAGAACACGTTTTGCACGTGCTCGTTCGCGCCTGAAAAAAACCAGCATGGTAGAAATAAACTATTGTTCAATAAAAGCAAGCATTGCTTACCTTTATAATCAAACAAAAGTATATTAAAGGCGCGAACGAGAAATACGAGAAATTCACGGAGAATATTTGTAAGACAAATGAAAACTTCTCTTTGTTTCTATACAAAAACCCAGCGTAAACACAGCATCAATTTTCAGATCAACCAAAATGGCTGTTTATTTATACGCATCCGGAAGAAGAATGATTTATGGGTAGACCGTTTTTAGTGACGAGGTTGCACTGCACTATGTGACCATTCCGACCTAGTCTAAATCCGGGTCTTAATTAATGGTGGTTGCTCCAGAATTCTGGATAAATAATAAACCTTACGGAATGATAAGCTATTAGATAGCAGGTAACGTATTTATGACATTAAAATCAAGTTGCTATCTTCAATAATGCAAAAGTTATGGCCAATGTTAAAGTTTTCGGACGACGACGCCTACCACGACGACGACGACGAGAATGCGGCAGCCGAGAGGGCTATGACAATACCTCGGGTTTTCTTCGAAAACAGCCAATCTAATAAGGGAAATACGACCCACGCAAACTCAATTCCACCAAAATTAGAATTTGGATGGACGTAAAAAAGCTTTGACTATATGCTCCCATCTTTCGAAGGGCATAATAAACAAATGCTCCTTCACTGTTTGGTTAACAGACTAACTTTTTAAACATTTCAAATCCATACAGTGAAACCAATCCATGATCCTTTCCTTGTTCCTAAATGCAAATGGAATAAGGTTTAACCCTTTCCAGCTTAGAAGCATAGTGAAAATGGCATTTGCAACCAGCGTAAAAACCAGAACAGCCAGTGAGAAACACGCAGGCAGTTCAGGTTTTATGCTGTTTGCTGCTCATCAGTATCTTAGGGTTGGAAATGAAGCCTTTAAAACTTGAAACTTTTAAGAAGTCTTTAACTAAATTAGATTTTCTAATGGACTACAAATGCGTCATAATACGTATCTAAGTGGTAAAGGGTTAAAGTTCAGTGACCTCCTGAGAGGGCGTAGAGAGGGCGGATATCAGCTGGGCCACGATAGGCTTCACTTTGGGGTTGTCCTTGTCAAGATGCTTGGCCAGGGAGCCCATCAGGATGACGATACTCTGGCGGACCGCATCGTAGCTCGCTGTGCCCGGCGCACTTGTTAGGAACTCCTCAAACACGGGAATCAGCACCGACACATTGTCCTGTGAACAGTACATTTCTCAGAGTCATTTGCTGGCGGGATTAGAACTTATAATTATGTTGTGGGTGGAATATAAACTCAAGCTTTCACACACTTCATTTTATTTCCAGAATAGTAACATGAAAGTATTTCCTGATATGAAATATGTATGGATGCAGAGACAGATTGACCAACATGTCTGAATATTACACATTTAATAAAGCTACCCTTTTCAAATTTGGTTATGTAAAAAATGAATCATAATAGATTATATTATAACAAATGATCGCTTTATATATTTCGACTGTTCAATGTTAAGCCTGATGAGTGCTGCTATTACTTTTCCTTGATTTTAAATAATTTTTATTCATTGGTTACAATTTAAGGGTACAAATTACAATACTTTAATATAAACAGTTGTTAATTTTACAAGTTTGTTTATTCTTATATTTGTTTCAGCTGTATATGAGACCCGCTCTGATTAAAGGGGGTTGAATGCAGTCCGCACAGGCTAATCAAGAACGACACTTTCGGCATTAACTAGATTTTTGCTAAATAGAGACTTTCTTAAAACGAAAAATATCATAAAAGCGGAAAGTGTCGCACCTGATTAGCCTTTGTGGACTGCACAGGCTAATATGGGACAACACTCTACGCACATGCATTAAACCCCCTTTTTCACAGAGCGCGGCCCATATATAAAACCTCCCGCATACCTTGCCATGGACGTTGATTGTTGCCAAGGCAGCCTGTCTCATCTGAGAGCGCACTTCCGCACTGCGATCCCCCAGACCCTTGGGCACAAAGAAGTTGAACAGAGGCAACAGCTGACCCACGGGCAGGATAGGGGCCAGGTGCCCCAGGGACATGGCCACACCAGTCCTGGGCTGCCAATCATCCTGATTTTGCTCCGAAATCACTCGCCCAAATTCGTCCAGTATTGGTGGTGGAATCTGTAAAATAGTTAATTTGTAAATATCTTGTTTCATCAGCAAATATGAACATATATAACTATTCATACACACACACAATTGTAGCTTGAATCCATATGCTGGTTAAGGACCAATAGCCAAAGAGGACCAACAACTGAAGAACCTGTATAATTTAATAAAAACTCTCAGTCTTGCCGAATGAAATTACAATTTATAGCAGAAACATATTCCCATGAGTTCTGTAAATGTTCAACTGGGTCTAATAAGTATTAATAAAAATACAGAATGTACTCTCTTGTGATAACAATAAATCTAATTTGTGTAATGTCAAAATGTTCTGGGGATTTCCATTTACGAGTGTGCATGCGTAGAAATTCTACATTCGGGAATCCAATTATGGGGTAAGCATTGTCTTGTTTTCAAATCCGCTGAGGTAATATGTGATAATTATCCATTGAAATGCTATGCAAAAACGTCCAATTGCTACAAATATGTTTTTTTGTTCATTGAACTAATAAATGGTTAATTTATATGCAATTAGCCTAAAGCAAACCAAATTCCAAATCATGAAGGAAAAAGACAACAAATGCCATTCCTAATGGCAATATTTAAGTTTTCAATTCATATTGTCTTTCTGAGTTACATTAAAAACAACAGTAATCGATCAAGCAGGTTTGGAATATTACACAGGTAAAAGTGCCATGATTTAGGGACCTGTCTTATTGTGTTTCTGTACAATGATATGTCCAGAAAGCATCGCCCCTAAAAAGATTGTCTTATAATAAGTTAAATTGTTGTTGATAACATGTATATGCTTTATCAGCAATATGAACTTCACACTACAATATTAATGCTAAACCAGAAATATTTTGGCCAGTTTGGCATAGAACCCTATAGAATAGCCACTGCACTGCCCCATCTCCTGCAACTACACAGTTTGGCATAGCAGCCATTTTTTTCGCCCAATTGGGAAAAATACTGGTACCAGGCCAATTGGGAAAAATAAGCACGAAAAAACCTGAAATTGGGAAAATTCGCGTGAATTCCTCAAATTGGGAAATTTATGTATTTCAAATTTTGCTAACAAATATTTTAAAATGGACAATTTAGTGTTGTCAAGTTGTCAATATTATATTAACTTACAATCAAGCCATAGAGCTGCATATGGAAATTAACTAAATGTTTCATTTTATTCACGAGGACTGCAATTGGGATTATGAGGACTTCAATTGGGAAATTTGTAGTTTTTTTCCCAATTGGGAAAGTGCTGTTTTCCGTTACTTTATAAAGAAAGAAAATAATCGCTGCATTGTCTGCATAGAACCCTATAGAATAGCCACCGCACTGCCCTCCTGGCACTGCAGTCTTACCACCAGTTTCTCCTCATATCTGGCCAGCAGCAGCTGAATGGTGGGTACAATGTGCGAGCGGTGACACGTCAGACTCTTTGCGAGGCACTCGGACGCCGCCTTACGTACGATCTCCTCATCGTGGGTCACGTCGTCCACGAGTTGGGAGCACATGTCCTCGTAGGGCTCCTCCAGGAATAAATCCTCGCGCAGGCTGAACAAGATGGAAGAACATACATGAGCCTCGCTCTGAGAAAACAGGATTTAATGCATGTGTGTTAAGTGTCGTCCCAGATTAGCCTGTGCTAATCCGCACAGGCTTATCTGGGATTGCACTTTCTGCATAAACTATATATTCTTTTGGAAGAAACTTCCTTAAAACGAAAAATACAATCAAAGCGGACTGCACAGGCTAATCTGGGACAACACTATAGGCACATGCATTAAGCCCTGTTTTCCCAGAGTGAGGCTCATATGGCTTCTTGATTTTATTGCATTCATTTGTTTGAATTTCATTTGAAATATTTAATCTTTGTAGCAGTATTTAAATTATACATAAAATTAATGGAATTTTCTTTCTAAAAACAAATCATAAAATTGACCTAGAGTCAAGGTTAGCGAAACATGTGCTGTGTGATTCATCTTTTTGTAATGAACATTTCAATCAAATAATGAATATAAAATGGACTTAGAAAACAGTAATCGTAAAGATATTTAAATCCTTAGAATGATGAAAATAAAAAAAATCCTGATAAAAATTGTTCTACAGAATGAAGAAGGACAAGCAAGGGTGAAAGTAAACTCAAACCACCAAAGCAAATTCAAAAAAACCTATAGCAACAACATACAAAATGAAGTGTCTCACCTCTCTGCCAGGCTTCGTACATTTGTGTCCCCATCATAACTGGCCACCCACACCCGCTGTGCAATCATCAGGCCCAGCTCATAACTATCGTCAATGTTGGGCAGCACGGCCACCAAACACTTCAGAGCCTGCCGGGTAAAATAATTTTATAAGCTGCGCTCTGGGATAACAGGGCTTAATGCTTATGCGTAAAGTGTCGTCCAAGATTAGCCTTTGCAGTATGCAAGTCAGGTACGGAACTTTCTGCCTAGATAGGATTTTTGTTTAAAAAGAGACTTCCTTTAAACAAAAATTCCATAAAAGCGGAAAGTGTTGTCTCTGATCAGCCTGTGCGGACTGCACAGGCTTATCTGGGACGACACTTTATGCGCATGCATTAAGCTCCATTTTACAAGGCTGCTCATATTTATTCTGAGCAACCTTTTATTTACGCGAAAATATCTGTATTTGATAGTCAAGGTATGTTGTATTGAACATGTTATCCCAATAGACATAATTACACAACAGAATGGTCGTACACTGACACACATAATAAATCACATATTACAGGATCATGCTTGTTTTTAGGTATGATTTTATTTTATTTGACGAGAAGTTCTAGACCAAAATATCTTCTCCTGTAAAGCTTAGGAACAGCAACTGGTAAATCAAAATTGTTGATTGAAAAATATTGAGAAATTTGGTTATATCTTTACGACAGTGAACAACACATTATCTTATATTTTAACTTAAATATACTTTTATTTTACCAATAACATTCTATATTTCACAAAAAGCATATGCAATATATTTTGGAAACCACGTGCTTAGCCTGTAGAGGGAATTCACAGCAAATATTTATCTAACCCATGGCTAAAAGCAAAGAAGGTTAAAAAGTCCTGAAAAAAATTAACTTGGGGACCAGGGGGTTATTTTTTCATTTTCCCATCCTCTTTTCATATGCATATTGTTAGATACGACAACTGCAGTTATTTTATGCTTCCATAAAGGATCTGACTTTATCACTATAATTTATGCGCAGAATGTCTTTTAATAGAATTTGTTCAATAACAGATGGCTCCAAACCAGACTCTTGACAAATTGAGAAATAAACCTTCTAGGCTTTAAAAAAATCTGGAACTTCCTGAAAAATTCTGATCTAAGCCATGATCTCACCTGCAGAGCAGACTCCCGAGAAGCCGTGCACGGTGACTTCAAGGAGTCCAGAATAACGATGACTTCCTCGGGCTTGACACGGGCACATCCAGCCTGGCCGCTGACGCAGGTCGCGACCTCCACGAGGGCATTGTTGGCCAGCTGCTGTATGCGGGTCGTGGCGACGCCTATCAGCTGGATCAGCAGTTGCAAAAGCTCCCGTACGGGCAACAGCTCCGGGTTGTACTGCTCATTGTAGGCCTGCAATCACAACGAAACAAATTTCTGTCAGGTGCTTTATTAGTACACAGAAACTAAAAACAAAGTTCTGTCAGGTGCTTTACTAATACAAAGAATCTACAAACAAAGTGCTGTCAGGTGCTTTATTAGTACAAAGAATCTACAAGGAAGTGCTGTCACTCTCATGGTATATCTTTCCCCTTATGCTCTCCAATAAAAATAACATTTGGACCTGGGCCCATATTCATTAACACATTCTTAGACTGAAGGAATAGTCCTATACTCAATAAAAATACAGCACATTTTGAAAATATACTGGATAAAAATGGTGCTTAAATCATAAGCATAATATCCTTAATGAATAATTATATAATCAAATGTGTGGCATGCTGGACTTGACTGTCAAGTAGTTATAGTACATTAAAGTTTTAAGAATATTTTTTATTTGTATACTTAAGTCTTAGAATTGGTAGATGAATATGGGCTCTAGAGACAAAATCTTGTTAAGTACTATATGGAGTAGTCACAATCAGATTATGGATTTCAAAACAAACTGTTGTCCTATAAAACCATAACTTATAAATTACATATATGATATGTATAATTATAGAATGTGTGTTAACCCTTTCCCGCTCAGAAGCAAAGTGAAAATAGCTTTTGTAATCAGCATAAAACCAGAACAGCCTGCGAGTAACTCGCAGACTGTTCAGGTTTTATGCTGTTCGCTGCTTATCAGTATCTAAGGGTTGGAAATGAAGCCTTGTCCTCAATTTTATTTGATTTTCTAAGGCACTATAAAAGTGCCAAAATGTGTATCTGAGTTGCAAAGGGTTAGCTGGTATCCCCATTACCTGATCCTCAGTGTCGCACCTCATCTCTGCGTGTGCTGCGATCACTTGCAGTGCTTTCCTCATCACGGACTCCTCCCCACCAACCCGCGCTCCGTTGTCTTTGAGCACGCAGTTCAGAAGGTAGAACATGAATGCGACACACGGGGCCGTGAACAGCTTCCTCCCACCCCCGCTATCGCTTGCGGACTCGGAACTCTCTGGCACCGAGTATATGTACAGTTCGTTGACCACGCGTACAGCCTGGTTTTTCAACGGCTCCTCACACCAGCTGTTCAGGAATACACACTCTGGGTCCAGCAATCTCATCGTACAGTTCCCAATTACATTTCCTGCCATGTGACAAAATAGTCTCTTCAGGAAATTTCCTTAATTACATACTCATAAATAAATACAAAAGAGGTGTTCAGCTTTTGTATCTTATATAGAAATGTTCAACAGATACAATAATTCTCTCAGCCCTCAAAATTTCCTTTTACTCTCCAGTTTTGTTTATTTATCACATGGCACACCTTGGTGTATGAAATATAACCATTACAAATATGTTTATCATAAACTTGTTTTATACAGCTTTTTTAAGCGTTTTCATTGGCTACTTATCAAGTAAGTTACGTTATTTTGCTGAAATGAGTTGGAACATCATCAAGTGTCATAACTTTTCCGTTAAGAAATAACAAGATCCTGTTACTTACCTAAAGCTTTTTCGGGGAAGACAGCTGCCCCAAGTTCGACAAGCACCTGTGAGGCCTGTGGGGCGGCCAGCGGGGACTTGACAAGCTTCACGAGCAGACGACACAGGTCCTTCATGTAGCAGCCCGTCGACTGGGGATTGCCCCGCACCAAGGCCCGCACCACATCACACCCTTTACACAGGCTCTTGTTCAACTGGGCACACAAAGATACAGGCTTTACTTTATGTTTATGAAGCCTGATATAAATCATTGCTTTTGATTTTTTTTTAATTCTTTAAATGAAATGAGCTAAAAATACACTGAACAGTCAATTCATGAGGAACAAAATGTTATAATACAAATAGTAAATGGAATTATTTTGCTTACAGTTAATACAAAATTGATCATAAGCGGGTTTTTAACATTATATTTATTTATGTTAAACTCATAGAGCTGGACAGGGAGATAAAATAAATGTTGTAATTTATAATATATAAAAAGTATTTTTTTTTTAAGAGGGAAACCTTCAAATGGGAATTTTAGGCAGTCATTTGGGAGAAAATACATACTTTTTCAGATTGGGAATGGGTCCCAATTATCAGAACCGTATTTGACCAAAAAACAAACACTGTAAAGCCAACCTTAGTGAGTCTGACGCGTATTTCTGACTCCTTCTTTAGTTGGGCCTGCAAAGCCTCCTCCTGTTTTTTGGTCAGTGTTGGCTTCTTCTCCTCCTGGGGCTTCCCCTTCTTGCGCTCTAATTCCTACACACAACAAACAAGGCTGCAACTTACCTCTATTAATATACAAGACAGCATTAACAATACTTAAAACATCAATAGCCCCAGAATTGCAGTTTGCATAACCTTTATGTCTTATCTTCACTTAAAGTTTGATAATTTAAGATTTCAATATAAATTTTGTTAATACCTTACATACAAACCAAACGAAAAAGCAATATTTACCAAATTTATTGAAAGTCAATTTTTGCAACATTAAAATAGCAGTCACAAAATGCCTGACAAAGCTGTGTTTAACAAGACTACCTTTCTTAGTTCCAGTTCTTCCATTTGTTCCTTAAACGAGTACAACTTGTTTTCTCTTCGGATGTTCTGATCTTCTACCACATTAATCTTCAAGCTATAAAATATACCACACATGAAATAAACACCATGGCATAAGAGTAAAATTAAATTATACATGTTCCAATCGAAAAAAAAAACAGGAAAACTAACATTTAAAAAAGCTATCGTCGCCATAGCTACCTGGCTGCAAGCTGTTTGTCATACAGCTGTCCCTCCTCACACTTAAAGGCTCCATACTCGTCCCTGGTTACCATGACGAGGTCAGCATTGTTAAGGAGTTGTGACACGTAGTCAACAAAGCCTGGAAGCACGTCTTTAGGTGCAATTCTCACTAAGGTCTGTATCGCATTCATCTTGCTCTACAATTCAGCAAAGTGTATCAACCAGAGCCTAGTTCTGGCAAAACTGGGATTCATGCATGTGCGTTAAGTATCATCCCAGATTAGCCTGTGCAGTCCGCACAGGCTAATGAGGGACGAGTTGGACGACACTTTCCGCCTTAACTGGATCTTTGTTAAAAGAGACTACCTTAATATGAACAAGTGATGTGTTTGTGAAACACTATGTCCCATTTTGAGCGGTGTTGACCCATATATTTGAAGGATGACCTTGACCTTTCACCACTCAAAATGTGCAGCTCCATGAGATACACATGCATGCCAAATATCAAGTTGCTATCTTCAATATTGCAAAAGTTATGGCCAAATGTTAAAGTTTGTGCAAACCAACAAAGCAACAAAGCAACAGACAGGGCAAAAACAATATGTCCCCCAGTATAGACTGGGGAACATAAAAATACAATAAAAGCAAAAGGTGTCATCCGTGATTAGTCTGTGCAGACTGCACAGGCTAATCTGCTAATCTGGGACGACACATTAGGCAGATGCATTAAGCCCAGTTTTTCCAGGCTCATATATTTATCTATCGTAGATAATCAGCAGCAACAGTTGTGAGAGCGTACCTCAGTGAGGTCCCCATCTAGGAGCCCTTGACAGGCCAGCGTGTTGTTGTGGATGTAAGTCTGTGCATCCAAGTGGACGGCATACAGGATGCTGTCAGTCCACACGTCCCCATTGTAATGCACTGAAACAGGAACAGGAAACTCTTTGTGTACACTCAGTCATGGCATATGTTGTCATTTTACACCTAAATGTATATAACAATTGTTTCTACTCCGGAGAATACATTTTATAACTGGTTCACACAATGAACTGAACCTATTGCAAATGCAATGAAGTTAGAATTTGACCAATTAAAAGCATTTTAAAATGATTTATTACTGAATAAAGCAAAATTGGTAAATGATATATCAGAGAATGGACCCTTATTTCAAAGAATGTAAATCAAGCCCATATGGAAGAACGGACTCTTAAGTAATGATGTGATACTATCAATTTTTGTGAGTCCATAAAATTGTTGCAACTGGCAGTTACTACCAATGCACGGATGGTGAGCAGGCAAGAGGGTTGCCATGGCAATGCTGCTGGCATCCTTGACATCGACCTTCTGAACAGATGCGAGGGCACTGAGGGCCTGGGTGAGTATCCGCGGCAACACATACTTGGTCTGCTCGGGCACCAGTTCCCGATCTGCGTCCTCCACTACCTCCGTATCCACCACCTGAACAACAAGGGGAGCATGCATGACCAGGCCTTTACCAATGCAGCCGCGTCCTGTGCTTAATGCAGGTGCATAAAGTGTCGTCCCAGATTATCCAGATACGCCTGTTCAGTCTGCACAAGCTAATCAGGGACGACACTTTCTGCTTGTATGAAATTTTTCGTTCGAAGTTAGTCTCTTCTTAACAAAAATCCAGTCTAAGCAGAAAGTGTTGTTCCTCATTAGTCTGTGGAGACTGCACAGGCTTATATGGGACAACACTTTAGGCGCATGCATTAAGCCCAGTTTTCCCAGAACACGGCTCAATGAACAAACCATGTGCAGTCATCATGTTAATCTGCCTGTCCAATATGTGGCATTATTAATGTTGATCCTTTGATTGTATTTCATACATATGTCATGTTTGACATACAACCTTGTTATTCTATAAGATGACAGACAAGATGGGTAAACTCTGTGAATACTTCTTTAAGTGAGCATTTTAAGTAAATTGTAACAGTTGCAATATATATGCACTATATATTCAGATAAAAGGAAACGTCTTGAGGGGCATAACTTTGGACAAAATAAAACGATGGATGGTTAAGCAACTTAAAAATTTCAAAGGGCCATAACTCTCTAAATAAATCATCTAACCAGAACCCCCTTATAACATGCGCATCTTCTTAAGGTAGTTAAGCTTCCCATAAAGCTTCATTGAATTCCAGTCAGTAGTTGGGGAGAAATAGCTCGGACAAGAATTGCACTATATGTACAGTTTATAGAAAATTTCAAAGGGCCATAACTTGCAATAAAAAGTTCAGAGAAAAATAGTGATCTCAAACCTGTTCACAAAGNCGGCCATGTTTTTCAACGGACCGGAACCACTTTTGAACTCAACCAACATATCATTAAGACAAACATTTTGACAAAGTTACATGAAGTTACATGAAGATTGGGCATGAAATATGACTTCTACAGTGTTTACAAGGTTTTTATTTGTTTTGACCTAGTGACCTAGTTTTTGACCCAGCATGACCCAGTTTCGAACTCGATCAAGGTATCATTGGGACAAATGTTCTGACCAAGTTTCATGATATCAACCAAAAAATGCGGCCTCTAGAGTGTTAACAAGGTTTCTCAATAGCCAAATAAGGAAAACTGCCCCGCCCACTGGCGGCCATGCTTTTTAACGGACTGGAACCACTTTTGAACTGAACCAACATATCATTAAGACAAACATTTTGACAAAGTTACATGAAGTTACATGAAGATTGGGCATGAAATATGACTTCTACAGTGTTTACAAGGTTTTTATTTGTTTTGACCTAGTGACCTAGTTTTTGACCCAGCATGACCCAGTTTCGAACTCGATCGAGGTATCATTGGGACAAATCTTCTGACCAAGTTTCATGAAGATCAGACAAGAAATGTGGCTTCTAGAGTGTTTACAAACCAATGTGGACAACGGACGGACGGACGTACGACGGACAAAGACCGATCCTAAAAGCTCACCTGAGCTAACAAGCTCAGTTTTCAACAAAAATAAAGTAAAAAGAAGTCAAATCACATGTACTCAGCTTAAAAGTATAATTCAAACATTCACCTTCTGTGTTTGCAGGAGCTCACTGAAGACACTGATGAGGGCGATGGAGAGGCTTGTTCCCCCGAGTGTGGACAGCAGACGGGAAACACTCCGCATTGTGAACTTACGGATCTGGTACGATTTCCGGGTCAGACAGTACACCAGAGCCTTATAATAGGGTCTGGAAAAGAACAAGGGGCTTACAATTTCATTGGGTAACATGAGGTCAACAACTTGATCACAAGGTCAAATACAAGAAAAAGCTTGTGAACATTCTTGTTTTTCAATCAAAACAAGAAACTGTCCGAGACGGGTGATGCTCCCCAAAGTTTGTTTTTTTCACAATATTGCACTATATATTCAGACTTGGTAGTGAAGCTTCCCATAAAATTTCATTGAATTCTGGTCATTAGTTGCTGAGAAATAGCCCGGACAAGAATTGCACTATATGTACAGTTAATGTAAAATTTCAAAAGACCATAACTCTGTGAAAAATCATCCGACCAGAACCCGCTGATAATATGCACATCTGCTCTTGGTAGTGAAGCTTCCTATAAAGTTTCATTGAATTCCAGTCATTTGTTGCTGAGAAATAGCCCAGACAAAAATTGTGTACGGACGGACGCACGGACAGACGAAGCAGCGACTATATGCTCCCCCCAAAAATTTTGGGGGAGCATAATTAAAGAAGCTGCAGACAAATACTATATAAATATCCCACAACTTTAAAAATTGTGAATGGAAATGTTTCATGAAAACTTATTTACAGTTCAACAAGTCGAGCTGTCACTTCTTCTGCTTTGATAGTATAATGTACACTTTATGTCAGTCCCCTGATAGAATGACCACAAAGACAATGTTGAAGCTGAATACATGTAGCAGTTCTATAGCATATTATGTAAAACTAAACAAGAAATGTGACCATGCCAATAAACTAGATTTTCAACTTTATACAAATCAATTTAGCTATACCCACGCTTTAAAAGCGTGGGGATATTGTATTGATCTCCGCTGTCTGTCCGTCCGTCCTGTCACTATCTCCTCCTACACTATTAGCAATAGAACCTTGAAACTTACACACATGGTAGCTATGAGCATTTGTGCGACAGTGCACCATTTGGAATTTTGATCTGACCCCTGGGTCAAAAGTAATTGGGGTGGGGCAGTTTTCCTTATATGGCTAAAGTAAAACCTGGCCACTATCTCCTCCTACACTATTAGCACTAGAACCTTGAAACTTACACACATGGTAGCTATGAGCATATGTGCGACAGTGCACTATTTGGAATTTTGATCTGACCCCTGGGTCAAAAGTTATGGGGGGCGGGGCAGTTTTCCTAATATCGCTATAGTAAAACCTGGCCACTATCTCCTCCTACACTATTAGCACTAGAACCTAGATTTTTTTTTCGTACTTTTTTTTTTGGCATAATTTTTTCGTAGCAAATAATTTGACCATCCATGTCCACATTACCCATCCCGGGGCCCCACCAACATAGGCTTTGCCCACGCAAAATTGCCTTTTAAGATAAGCTCTATGCGTCATGAGGATACGCGTCGGCATATGCCGCGCCATTTCTAGTTTAATGTAATTTGATAGCAACATCTGTATATAATTTAATTACACGCATGTAAGATACATTTCAAACATAATTACAGCCAAATTACTCAATCCAAACTAAGGTTAGAGAGAGAAACATCTTTTTCATTTTTTTAGTAACAGTGACCTTAACCCCACTGGCCCTAAATGCAATACATTGCTAGATCAGTCTGCAAACTACTTAAACTAATTTTTTTAATCAACAGTGACCTTGACCCAAAAGGCTTAAAGTGCAAGCCTCTTATATGTGTGCATATCAGCTAGAGGCATGAGTTTTTGCATGCACACTCTAACCTGAATTTTCTTCTTTCAAAAATGGGAATAATTCATCAAAATTGCAGGACAGAGCTTTGGAGCTTGGTTAGTGATCCCTACATGTGTGAATTTTCAACTGAATACCTGTAATAGAAACGTTTATACGGAGATGTTGCAAGTTTATATTGACCAAATTTTAAGCAGCAAAAGGGGCATAATTCTGTTTCATTACAGATCAAAGTAAAGGAACTCTGTCAGCAACCTCACATAATGACCCTGAACAGGTGTGAAGATTCAATTGAATACCTCTAGTAGAAACAGTCATATGCAGACGTTGCAATGTTGACCTTAACCACATCATTATGCAGACGCAAACACTGTCATTTGGATAAGTAGCTAACCTCAAACTATTTAGTAAATAGTAAAGCTAAAAACAAGAGCACCGCCTAGCGGGTGCAGACCGCTCATCTATTTGTCAAAGTATGAATCAAATCTGATCATAAATAAAGAAGTTTTGGCAATTTTAGCTAAAATGTGGGGGTGTGGTCATTTATTACATTATCTTTTAAAAATGAAAAAAATAAAAAAAATAAAAAATTGGGGGGGGGGGG
>VMBQ01001305.1:93054-112986 GCA_007657795.1 Dreissena rostriformis | reverse complement strand
AATGACATAGTTATGGCCCGGACAAGCTCATTTATGGCCATTTTTGACCTTTGAACTCAAAGTGTGACCTTGACCTTGGAGATATCGACGTAATTATTTCGCGCGACACACCGTCCAATGATGGTGAACAAATGTGCCAAATGATTTTAAAATCTGACAATGAACGACATAGTTATGGCCCGGACAAGCTTGTTCTGCCCGCCCGCCAGCCAGCCCGCCCGCCAGCCCGCATTCGCCAATCTAATAACCAGTTTTTTCCTTCGGAAAACCTGGTTAAAAACCCCTGTATATAGATATTGACAAGGTAGTGCACTAGCAATTTTCTCAAGCAAGGGAAGAGCGTCATTACCCATAATTAAATCGCTGTCAACCCGCTCCCTTATTGAAATGTGCGCGCAGGCCGGGAACCTCGTTTTTTCTCTTAGTCTTTGTTTACAATTTGATAATGTTAATAAAAAATATTCTGGTGTAGTTTAAAAGGAAAATCTACATGCATAATTGTTAAGATACATAATACTGTACTTGGATTTTTTTAATTTTTTTAAGTAAGTGAAACAATAGTTATAGGGATTTAAAAAAATGAATATGCATTTTTCAAAAAGTCACAACGGATAGTCGATCATTGAGGAATTGCCATCGAGCGCCTGTGGCATTGTCCCCCTTATCCACCTGTAAACACTAGTCCATATAAACGGACTCCCAGAGCCTATGATAATTTTGCTATGACGGCTCTGGGAGTCCAAATGCACCCCTTCATAAACATGGGTGCAAAATTTAATCAACAATGGAAGGGTAAAGGAACACTGAAACTGCAAGAACTTATCAACGTTTTCCTGTCTTAACCACAAACTCATGCAAATGGTACATATAAAGCAAGAAATAATTGCTTTTTATTGACTTTGTTTAACTTTTGCACAATGTATCCACCCATCTTGGAAAAGGGAGAAAACTGACCCAATATCAGTAAGGTAGCACTACACCTATATTTTGCGCATCGGGTTATGTGATGGAGCCTATTAAAGTCGACAACGATGTGGTAAAGAATACACTGTTTCAAATTTAAACATAAAAATGTCAGCGAGAGAAGTGTGTTGAAACATCGTTGTGTTTTTGTAGGGTGCATGCAAAGGATAACATCCGTAGGTTGCCATTCAGGTAAATTTAATATGTTTATGACGTTTATTCATTATTTTCCTCAATTTGTCTCAAACGACTTCTGTTTAGTGAAGCGCACGGATTCCATACGCTGAACTGCACCCATGTTTATGAAGGGGTGCATATGGACTCCCAGAGCCGCCATAGCAAAAATCATCAAAGGTTCTGGCAGTCCGTTTATATGGACTACTGTAAACACTTACAATGTAAATAATTTCAAAGTAAAACCCAATGAACTGAGCACATTTGTATAGTTTTCATGCGCCCGCACAAACTCTTCTATTTAGAAGGAGTGTTGTATTGGAAGAAGAAGAAGCATGATGCATCAACACATTATTAATAATATTTTCGTGTACAGTGTATTGTAACCTATCTAAGTGTTCTTTCCGTTCGACATTCTCCAACTTTACAAAACAAAAATAAATCTCGCAGTGCAACGGAAATTCTTGTGACAATAACTGTCAAGTCAAGTCCATGGACTGAACGAATGTCAGCATGTACATTTCAATATAATCAAAAGCCGACAACTGACAGCAAAACATACCGATGTGGACACATGGTCCGCCATGCTTGTTGTGCAATTGAGTTGATGCACACAATATCAACTGTCATAATGAATACTTTAATATTCCGGAGAGAAAAAAGTTAAAATAACTTATTTGACATGAAAGCATTAGATGCAAATGTTTGAATATGTATATATAATTAATATGTATTTATTAAATTAAAATAAAAAAGTAAAAATGTGCATCAGATGATAAATACCGTATCTCTGCGTATCTTTTCTGTTCGTGCACATTATTAATTAGATTACTCTTCAAGAGATCAGCTAGTTTTTATATCCAAAGATCTATCGATAATCTGTATAGATTATGTATATATTTATATGAATAAGAGACCAAATTTCTTTAAGAAATATAGTTAGAATACAATTAAACTTAAAACCTCGTGTATCTAAATAATCCGTATGTTCTTTAACTTTCAAATCAAATCAAAAAAATGTTATTTTGAGTCGGCAAGACAATAACATAAGCTGTGAAGCTTTTGAACCGACTATACAACAAATGTAAACAGTAAAACAAGAGTAAAAAAGCTAGTTAAAAGAAAGACAATTACATGGACATAGACATACAAATACATAATCAATCAATACATTTTAAGGCATACAACACAAATGAAACTAGACATTTTCCTGACTTTCCTCTTGGTATAGCCCTAGGAGGGGAAATGAAAGACATGATATCATCATGGCACGCAAGAAGTTATTTATAATGAACAGGAAGTATCAAAGCATGAATGGAAACCAAAAGTAATATAAAGAAAAATATAAATGCATAAACAAACACAAATAAAACAATATGAAAGTTTAAAACTGTGAAGGAAGCTAGCTGCTGATCTATTCCTGTGGATAGGACTAAAAACTGCATTAAGAGAAAAAGGAATTAAAACACTGAACACAAAAAGAAACACAAAAGTGCAACAAGATCAAATTTATCTTAGAACGAATATCACTTCAAATCAGATTTGGGGTGAACTGATCAGCAGCTTTCGCACAATAAAAAAGTTACATAGCGAAAAGCAACACAATTATAAGCAGGCACAGGCAAACTAATATTCTTACGCAAAATAAAATACAAAAGCAAAAATAAAATACAAACGCAGAAATAAGGACAGCACAGACAAGCGATGAACAAAACAAAGGAAGCAGTGTGGAATATTTGATTAA
The DNA here is from genome assembly GCA_007657795.1 of Dreissena rostriformis. NCBI lineage: Eukaryota > Metazoa > Mollusca > Bivalvia > Myida > Dreissenidae > Dreissena > Dreissena rostriformis. The sequence goes on along the minus strand of VMBQ01001305.1, from coordinate 110,105 downwards.
TATACATGTGTTCAATAAAAGGAATGATTGTTATCAAACACATATCTATTATAAAACTAAACACACCAAATTGATAAACTACATTCGTACATTTAAATACTAGTTCCTTTTTCATTCTTTACTCTTTACCTGAGGCACATTGTATCTAGAACGTTGATAGATCTTTACTATGAATATTTTTGCATGGATGGTACTATATGTATCTATTTTCGTTACTTAGAATATTATGCAGCTTCTTATAATTTTAATAATGTTACTTATTTTCATATGTACGTCCGCTCGTTCAGCAGCTGGAGCGCGCACGTCGCGACCGGGGCGAGAGTCACCCGCAGAAGATTTGTTTGACGACTTCTCCGAAGAATCGCCAAGCGGAATGCTTATGGTCCGTAGGTGGATATTGGTCTCACTACATCGTCTTAGGAGGATCGGATGGGAGAAATTCTGCGGGCGGCTCTGCCAATCCATCGAGTACCTTCATCCCTCGAGCCGGACGTCCTCTCTCGCTGACTTCGTTGACTTCGCTGACTCCCAGAACTTAAAAGAATCGCCAAGCGGAATGTTAATGGTCCGTAAGTGGATAGTGGTCTCATAACATCGTCGATAGAGGGACGGGAGCAGCGGGAAGCGGATTGTGGCGGCGAAGAGGACGGACGGGGCGGACCTGGAGCAGTGATGTAGACCGGGACTTCGAGGGGATGGCCTTATGAAGATTATGGAAGTGTCCTAGGACGCCGGTACTCAGTACGCTCAACGTGATGGGGAAACCGTTCTGTGGTTCGGGTCGACGGCTGGTGATGTCTTGAGCGGCTATAAAGGCGGCGCTGCACGCTAGGAGCGGGAAGGATATATCCTTTTATATTGTCAGCACTCCCTTTGCGGAGAAGCATTGTCCTTTTGAGGGCGGGGCAACCAGACATGAATTATCTTGAACTTGTCTAATCATTTTATTATAACCGTGTAGTCCTCTTAAAGCAATTGTATGCTTTTGGTAAATTTATTTCTCTAATTCTGCACCAGAATTTCTCTAGAACACATAGTTTCATCTAATCTTTCAGCTCATTTCAATAAATATAACATACTTTATGACTTACAGCATGGCTTCAGAGAAAAGCGTTCCTGCGAAACACAACTTCTACAACTCATTGATGACCTGGCACGAAAAATGACAAGTGGACAACAAACTGATCTAATATTGCTTGATTTCAGCAAAGCGTTTGACAAAGTGAACAACCTTAAACTGCTATTCAAATTACAGGAACATGGTGTGGATAAAGCTACTCTCTCATNCCCACGTTATACCCCCCCCCCCATCTCCATGATGGCTTACGTTATACTGTCAAGCACTCGAATAGTCGAGCGGGCTGTCCTCTGTCAAACATAATATCCACCTTTATAACTTTTCTCTTCTAATTTAAAATAGAATTAAAAGTAATTTTATGTGGTAATAACATCTTAAACACAGATCACAAAGTTAAAAGACTCCAACAGCTCCATTGCAACATATGCTGAACAATGGGTCTAGTTATGATGATGCCACACATAATAGTGTGTGTTTCCACCATCCTTACTTATACAAATTGGGCTATTCTCTCCTTTTCTCTATCATTTTAACACAAACAACAGCAAGGTACTCAAAATAAGCATTAAAACAATAACATATTCATAACTATTTATTATTATAATACAATTTATGTGTGTCTATAAATGTATATCAAATTTAAATACTTTTGGATATATCTATCATATTTTTCATATAATTACTTTCATTAAAACTGAAACAATGTTTACATTATACATACTGAACTTTATGCCAAGGTCATCTGCTGAACATTTTTTCACATCAAAAACAGAATGACCTACATTTATTTTTACTTAAACTTAAAGGCCAATGAAAAGGCTCTTTACTAAAAACAGCGGGCAAATGAAAAAACTGCTTTCATAGCAATGACCTATGTACAAAGATTTTTGTTGAATATTTCATTTAAAGTGCTTTTTATACACCCGTTTTTAAAAACGGGATGTATTATAGTTTCACCCTTGGCGGGCAGTGCGCGGGCGGCGTCCACAGCAGTGTCCGCTCTCTAATTCAAATAGTTTTCATCCGATTTTCACCAAACTTGGTCAGAAGTTGTGTCTAGACAATATCTAGGTCAACTTCGAATATGGGTCAAAAACTAGGTCACGGGGTCACTTAGTGCATTTCAAGGATTAAGCATGGTGTCCGCTCTCTAATTGAAGTAATTTTCACCCGATCTTCACCAAATTTGGTCAGAAGTTGTGTCTAGATGATATGTAGGTCAGGTTCAAATATGGGATATGCCGGGTCAAAAACTAGGTCACGAGGTTACTTAGTGCATTTCAAGCATTTAGCATGGTGTCCGCTCTCTAATTGAAGTAGTTTTCATCTGCTCTTCAACTTATTTGGTCAGAAGTTGTGTCTAGATGATATGTAGGTCAAGTTCGAATATGGGTCATGCCAGGTCAAAAACAAGGTCACGAGGTCACATAGTGCATTTCAAGCATTTAGCATGGTGTCCGCTCTCTTATTGAAGTAGTTTTCATCTGATCTTCACCAAATTTAGTCAGATGTTACATCTAAATGATATCTAGGTCAAGTTCAAATATGGGTCATGCCGGGTTAATAACTAGGTCTCGAGGTCACTTAGTGCATTTCAAGCATTGAGCATGGTGTCCAAAACCTTCGAACGGGCGTATCTTGTGACAGTTTGGCACTCTTGTTTGTTTTTGGAATCGCGATCACGGATTTCGCTATCTTCCCACCTAAACGTATTAATTTCAGGAACACTTGTTCTTATCTTACGACCAAACAGCATCTCGGCAGGTGACATGCCATTTACTAAATTGGGTGTGCTTCGATACATTATCAGGTAATCATTGAGGTCTTATCGCCAATCACGATTTTGACTTTGAGAGATGCGGAGTCGCTTGAGTATTGAACGGTTCTGACGTTCAACCTCCCCATTTTCTTGCGGCCACATGGGAGTATTTTGCCTGTGTTCAATTCCTTGAGACTGCATATAGTTTTCGAAATGCTCGCAAACTTAACTTCTAGCATTGTCTGTACGAAGAGATAATGGCAAGCCGAGCGTCAAAAACCATTTCCTCAAGATTGACACTAGTTTTGTGTTCGTTATTTCTTTGGTGACCTCAAGCTCAACATATCTACTCTAATAGTCAACACATACAAAAATGTATTCACCCGATGGTAACCGCCCTAATATGTCAGCAGCTAAATCTTGCCATGGGGCACTTGGTAACTCGGTTTTCATCATCGGTTCGGGATTTGTTGACTGGCTTACCAACTGACAGCCATAACACGTCTTACAGTAATTTTCAATTTCTTTATCGACACCCAGCCACCATACTTTTGTCCTCAAGTTGCTTTTGATTGACACGATTCCCGGATGACCTATGTGACCTAAGTCTAATACGCGTTTGCGTAATTCTCGTGGGACAACGATTCGCTTACCTCTAAGTACTAAGTAACCAATTACACATAGTTCATCTTTGATATGTATGAACTGATTTTGCTCGTGTTTATCCCACGTTCCATACGTCACGATATCTCGTAATCTGCTTATCTCAGCATCATGAAATGACACCTCCTCCATTTCTCGAGTGGTCATTGCACTGGGTGTTGCTTCGCGCGCAACAAATTTAATGTATTCATGGTCATCTACACTATCTATTGACCTAGAACTGCACTTGAGCAGAAGTTGCGACAATGCGTCTGCAATATTGTCTCGACCCTTCACACGNCATAACTGTCATCAGATTCACAGTCACTTAATTTACTGTCATCAGATTCACAGCCACTTGGTTCTGACAGGGTTCTCAATAAGATAGACAGTTCCTGAGTGTCTGAACACTCACACCTTATAGAGTGCTCTGAATAACAGCACAAGGTTCCAATTGGGACATTTTATTCTGATAAGGAAAAACTTCGATTTTGGATTGGGAATGGGGCCGAAATTTGGCCCTACTGGAATGGGCGGAAAAGGCCTGATCGTCCGTCTACCATGCACAGTTTGCGCGACACTTCTAGTTTGAAACATAACTGAATTAAAACAAACTTTCACAATCAGGAACAAAAACTCGCCATGTGACAAACTTTCACAATCAGGAACAAAAACTCACCATGTGCTGAAAAGAATTTCAAAATATTTGACTGCTTTTCATCCAATTTTCTTCTTTTCATTGTTGTTGTTGTTATAATGCGTTAAGGGAGATAATCAAGCGACGTCTTTGCTTAATAGCAAAAAGGAGCAAAATTAACAAAATGACACGAAATTTCGAAAAGTCAATTGTGATTTTCCGAATCTACGTGATTTTCAAGCGGCCAAAATCTGATTTCAAACGGCCTATTTGGCCGGCAGCCGGCTCTTTTTGAAAAAACTTGGAACCTACCACTTTCTTCATCAGGACATGCTCCACAAATTTCTCATTGACATACCTCCCCATTGAAATTAATTAATTACATGGACATAATCATCCTTCTTTCTGTATTGTAGCAAATTCAGCACCCAACTGCCTCATTGATTGCAAGGGTTGCCACTGCCCAGGATGACATTACCGGGGATGGCACAACTTCCAATGTTCTCATCATCGGGGAGCTGCTCAAGCAGGCAGATCTCTACATTTCTGAAGTACGAATGTGGGGGTTTTGCCAATATTGTGTTGATCTTTCTTCTTTTAACTGTGTGTTACCAGGTCTATTTCCCATCTTTGTGAAGCGGCCTTGGCCCCCTCATTTCGTGAAAAATGAGTCGCAAACTTTTCAAAATTGTAAAATAAATTAGTTGCATACTGTTCAAAATTGTGAAAAATAAGCAGCAAACTTTTGTAAATTGTAAAAATTTGAATCACAAACATTTTTTAAATTGTGAAAATTTGAGTCATGAACTTCTCAAATTTGTGAAAAACGGCCATTCTCTAAGAAGGAAAAAAAGCCCTGGTTACTGCTTATAAGCATAATTTATGACCAGTAAAATAAACAGCATTGGACATGCTGCTTTTTGATCTATTAAAAAAAATTCCTCCATGAACTTATTGAGGTGTACACTAGAAAGCTCTGTTAACGAATGATCCATATTTAATTATGTTATCACTACCTTAACGTTGTAAAGGACAAATGAGTGATAATTAATTCTGCTACGGCTATAGAAAAAAATTCCTGACTTAGTTTATATTCTTTCTCTGACAGTTGTGGTATGTTTTGACTGTAGGGTTTACACCCGCGGCTGATCACAGAGGGGTTTGAGCTGGCCCGCAACAAGGCCCTGCAGGTGCTTGAGGATGTCAAGGTTACCCGGGAGGTGGACCGCGACACGCTCGTGCAGGTCGCCAGGACGTCACTGCGCACCAAGGTTCATCAGGAACTGGCCGACCTCCTCACAGACGTAAGCAGTTGTTACTTATGATGGATTTTGACACTTGTGAAAATTGCTGAATCTGTGAAACTTGATTAAGAAAAACTGGAACTAGTATTAACAATGTGTACATTATTACCTGACTTGTAGAGTTAACAATGGTCTGTATCTACAAAGCTCTGTTGTGAACACTTATTATAAGTCCTTAAAATAAGAAAATTCATCAAGTCTTGGACATGATTTTTTATATGAGCCGTACTCTTGGAAAACGGGGCTTAATGCATGTGCATAAAGTGTCGTCCCAGATGAGCCTGTGCAGACGCCTGTGCAGTCTGCATAGGCTAATCAGGGATGACACTTTCAACTTTTATGATATCTTTCGTTTAAAGGAAGAATCTTTGTAAGGTTGGCCTGTGCAAGGCAAATCAGGGTTGACACTTTCCACTTTATTATCTTTTTCGTTTAAAGGAAGTCTCTTCTTCGCAAAAATCCAGTTGAGGCGGAAAGTGTCTTCCCTGAAAAGCCTGTGCAGCCTGCACAGGAAAATCTGGGACAACACTTTATGCACAAGCATTCAGCCCAGTTTTCCCAGAGAGAGGCTCATATGTTAATTGTTAAGCAGGCTTTGTATGGCTGTTACAGCACGTGGTGGATGGTGTGCTGGCCATCCACAAGACTGGGGAGCCCATCGACCTGCACATGGTGGAAATCATGGAGATGCAGCACAAGACAGACATGGACACCGTGTATGTACAACACACTATACACAACATTTGGTCATCTGGCTCAAGTTTGCTCCCAGTTGCTGTTTAGCAAATGATGCTTTGTTTCTTACTATTCATTTGTGTTTAACTACAGTTTCGAATTCACGATCTGAGTATATTTCTTAAAAACAGGAACAATAACAAACTAGATTAAAAGTAGAAAATTACTGAAATACGAGTTTTATAAAAGAATTTAAAAAACTTTAATTTTGCAGGTAAAATACGAAATAAAAATATGCTTATTTACTCTGAACTAATGACATTATTACATCAATAATACATCTTAAAATACAAGGCATGAATCAATTGAAATGTTTGATTGTTATTGACTGGTGAGATAATCCATGTGTGTTTGTGTGTACAGGTTGGTGAAGGGTCTGGTTCTGGACCATGGGGCCCGTCATCCCGACATGAAGAAGAGGTCTGAAGATGCCTACATCCTCACTTGCAACGTATCCCTGGAATACGAGAAAACGTGAGTGTTCACCTCTGTATGGGGAATTGACTGGTTGCAAATTGTCTATCTGAGATGAGGTTGATGGGTTCGTATTTCAGTGGTCAACATAAAAAAAATGGTACACTAATCTAATCAATGTCCTTGGACAATGTAACTTAGACAAAACAGGAAGGTGGCTTGTACGTATGAATGGTCAATATTTTTGTAGCTGCCACTCCTGCTTGTTTAAGCTGTCTGATAAAATAGGGTGTACTGAATGACTTGTACTCTTTAGTTCAGTTCAAGTCCGTCTCAAAAGCTTTAAAAGAGATGAATTTAATGTTAAGTTAAATTTTATGCTGCCTCTATGTATGATATTTTCAGTGTTACATATTGTGTTTTGGTATTTTCTGTTCAGGGAGGTGAACTCTGGTTTCTTCTACAAGAGCGCTTCCGAGCGTGAGAAGCTTGTACAGGCAGAGAGGCAGTTCATTGATGACCGTTGCCAGAAAATCATCGCATTTAAGAAGAAAGTCTGTGACGGCACCAACAAGGGATTCATTGTTATCAATCAAAAGGTAGGTACTCATGGATTGTAAAGTTTTAGTGATTATTTATTAGAAATGAAATTTAAAATACCAAGGCTGCTGGTTAACTGCTTTAAGATTTTCATAATATAAATTAGATTAAGGTTTCAAATGTTGATTGAAGACTTGGTTTTATAGCATGGCCATGTTTCCTTTTGTCTCCATTAATTTCTGTGTCATCATTTCTACATCAGTTACATATCAATTTATTTTGTGGCAAGTTGGTACACTTGTTTGCATTGGAATTATGACCTTATATCAGCAATTCAATCAGTGAACAAAAATTACTGCTAAATAGTAGCCAAAATATTTTATCTAAAGTACAATACCAACTTTTGGTAATTACATTTATGCTGTTTAGATTCATTCCTGTTATTGAAGTAAAGACAAATCTTGTTTTATGTTGCAAGAGTTAGTATTAAGTCCAAATGGCCATCACTACACATTCTGTGTCATTGCAGGGTATAGATCCCATGTCACTGGACCTGCTGGCCAAGGAGGGAATTGTGGGACTCAGGCGGGCCAAGAGGCGCAACATGGAGCGTCTGTCCCTCGCATGCGGCGGCATTGCCATGAACTCTGTGGACGATCTGACCCTAGACTGCTTGGGACATGCAGGGCTGGTGTATGAACATGTCCTTGTGAGTACCTCCATGTTAGGGTTGTTGAACCAGACTAGTATATAGGGGTGGCGAAATCTAAAAAAAATCTCAGACATCCCTGGTATATTCTTAGTTTTTTCATACAAAATATAAGTAACTTAAGCTTACAGAAAATTGGTAATAATTAAATTACATTTAAAATCGCAAAAAAATGAATATACAACCTATTGTAGATGTAAACTTGTATGTTCAAACTTTATTTTGCATACTCTGAGTAGTTCTATCTATGATTGATGCAACTACATGTGACCTCACAGGGAGAGGACAAGTACACGTTTGTCGAGGACTGCAAGAACCCGCGCTCCGTGACCCTGCTTGTGAAGGGTCCCAACAAGCACACACTGACCCAGATCAAGGACGCCCTACGGGACGGCCTGAGGGCGGTGAAGAATGCCATCGAGGATAACTGCGTGCTGCCTGGCGCTGGGGCCTTTGAGATTGCAGCCTACCAGGAACTCATGAAGTACAAGAACGAGGTGAAAGGGAGAGCCAGATTAGGTAGGTGTGAATGTTCTCCTGGTGTCTTCTTATGTGATTGCTTGAGAAAGTCAGTTATATACTTGGCGCGTTACTTTGAAATTACAGGAATGTAAGAGTTGAATAAGGTAGGTCGACATTCAGAGTCTATGATAACATAATGCATTAATTTATTATTCAGGTCAAGGTGAAAATTTTAACAGAGTTTCATGAACGCTTTGTTATTTTGCTTGCTATTTTTGCTGTATATATGGGACTCACTCTGCTCTATTTGTTCTCCAGGTGTCCAGGCCTATGCAGATGCTCTGCTGGTGATCATCAAGGTTCTGGCTCAGAACTCCGGGCTCGATCCCCAGGAGGCCATAGTGAAGCTGCAGGAAGAGTACACCGGACCCCAGCAGGCAGTGGGGCTAGATATAAAAACTGGTGGGTTGTGTAGTAACCCTTGTCCGCTCAGATATGCACTTTGACCCGTTTGTAATCCCTTAGAAAATCAAATCAAATTTTAAGACCTTTTTTTTACTAGATTCAAGTTTAAAAGGCTTCATTCCAATACCCTAATATGCTGATAAACAGCAAACAGCATTTAACCTGAACAGCATACGTGTTATTTGTTTGCTTCTGGGTGGGAAAGAAAAAAAATAGCTTGATGTATTGGATTTGAATTTACGAAAGTAAATGAAAAAACTAAATTAATGTATATACATGTAGCGCATTGAACATGGTTCTGAACAATAATAGATACAGCTGAGCAACAACAATTGCATTGAAAAGATACAGATATATTTGTATCAACTTATATCCCCATTCCCTTATGCCGTATTTAAATTCCAACTTTGCTGAGCCATATTCTATCTCAAGTGCAGCAGACTACTTGCCAAAAAAATGAGACTATGTGCAAAGAAAAAACAAGTGCTTCAAATGTCATGAAAAAAACCCAATACTTTTCTTTGAATTCCATTTCATTGAAATGCATGTAAAATTTGTTGCTGTGCTTTATTATATGGGTTCATTTTAATGTTCACAGTATATTATCTCCTATTATTTCAGGTGAAGCTATTATTCCTGTGGATTGTGGCATATTAGACAACTACCGGGTGAAAAAACAGCTTTTACATTCATGGTAAGGAAAAATGTAGTATGTTATACTTTATACATGCCATGAATTGTCAGTGATATTTTTTACAAATGAGTCCCCGAATTGAAAGAATGAGTCCAAATATAAAACTTTATTTTTGTTAGAAATTTCAATGCAGATTTGGGACTTGCATAATTTGAAAAACTTTGCATCCATAGTTTTCTTTGTGAGTCCAGGACGCGGGACTCGCGGGATGAAAAATCACTGAATTGTTTAAACATTCATCTTGTTCTGTCGAACCAAAAGAAGTAATATGAACAAAAAGTTCATAAATTTCACTAATGTACATGTATATTTATACCCCCACAAACTGTTCGAGAGGGTGTCTATTGGAGTCATTCTGTTGGTCGGTCTGTTAGTCACTTGGTCGGTTCATCTGCATAAGATGTTGTAAGTTTGTGCAGCAAACTTCTTCCACATTTCATTGATTATTTTGAAACTTCAAAAGTGTCATCACCATAATTAGATGTGCAAATAATTACTTTTTCTCCGCAGTTACCCCACATTTTTGAGTTATTATTCTAGGAACATGGCCCACAGTGATGTTGGGGTATTAGTCATGTGTGTGACAAATCTGTAGTAGTGCATGGCTTCAAAAAGACAAAGATTACACCTATGTCTGAAAAAACTATCAACTTCTAACCAATTTCCCTTTGTGTTTTGTTTTCCTAACTGGCTGTATGTTTGTTCATTTCCAGCACCGTTATAGCCACCAACCTGCTTCTTGTGGATGAAATCATGCGGGCCGGTATGAGCTCACTCAAGGGAGATGGATGATAGAGTGATGTGCAGTCATCTGGTGTTTGTTTCCAATTCTCTGCAGTGGTTAATATACGTCCAGATGGGAAAATGTGTTCTGCAGGAGCTGCACTAGCTGTGTATTAGGAAATCAATTGACACTAGATAACAAATTTCGCTAATCGGCTTTTTACATGTAATTTATCTTTTTGTACTGCAGAGTGAACAAATAAATGTGCGTGTTCTGTGTTTAAGTTCTTTATTTACTATGTAGGTGAAACATTCTCATATAGCTAATGTGTGCAAAGTTATCTCTTAAGCCTTTAATGGATGGGGATATCGGAGCTTGAACATGTTGCAATTCCACAAGGTGCTCTGCTTTGACGTGAACTTGTGTAGGATTACAATTATTTCATGTTGAGTTTACTAGTGACCTTGCTTTTGAACCCTGATGACACAGTTAAAAACTCAACTGAGATATAATTGGGACTCTAATGTTTCTATTGAAATTTCATTAAGATTTGGCTATAAATGTTGCCTGTGATTGTTCACAAGCTTTTTCTTTAATTTCATTTAGTTGCGTAATCTTTGAACCTTCCTGATGTTTGAACTGGGCCGAAATACTTTTGCCACTAATGTTTCTGATATAATTATGAATACTGGGAAATGTATGTTGCCTCTAGACGGTTCTCAAGCTTTTTCTTTAATTTGACCTGGTGACCTAGTTTTTGACCTTGACCGAGATATCATAGACACAAATTCACTGGGAAAGCTTTATAAAGACTAGGCAATAAATGTAGCTTGTAGGGTTTACAGGCTTTATCTTTAGTTTTACTAAATGACCTTGTTTTTGACCCAACATGACACAATTTTGAACTTTGCCGAGATATCATTAGGACTTATTTTCTGATGAAGTTTCACAAAGATTGGGCAATTAGTGTGGCCTGTACTGTTCACAAGCTTTTTCTTAAATTTGTCCCAGTGACCTAATTTCGAACTGGCCAGATATCATAGTGACAAGTGATCTTACCAAATTTCATGAAGATTTTTCAATTAATGTAGCCTCTTGTGTATTCACAAAGTTAGAGTTGAAGTCGAACTGACCAAAGTTGATAACAAAAGCTCAAAAGGTGAGCTAAAAAAAGTTATCCATGGGACTGGCCAGTTTTTATGGCATGGTTAAAAAAAAAGAGGACCACTGAACAATGTTACCTGCCAAATAGTACACTTTGGTTACAGATTAAATGTGTACACAAGTCTATTTAAATCATTTGATCCCAGGGATGTGGCCAGTCTTGACCCTAGGGGCATGATTTGAACAAATTGTGTACAGCACCACAATATGATATCACATACCAAATATTAAACTCTGGGCTTATTGTTTGTAAGCAAAAGATTTTTTAAGTTATTGTGCGATATAATCCTTATAACCCTGTATCCCCCAGCGGCATAATATAGCAAAGTAAGTGGAGGACTACTACACATATCACATACATTATATAAAACCTGTGAACCTTTTGGTTTCAGTGAAGTTATTATACGTATTGTTAATAATTATTAAATTAAACAAAGTCTATTATTAATAAAATCAAAGTCTAAGTTGAAAAAGGGGTATAACTTTTGAAATAAACAAAGGACAATAAAAATTGCACACATGCTTCATATGTTACAAAAAAATAATGCAAGCTTGAATGTTGTACATTGAAAAGTTGTAAACTGCAGACAAGTTTTTGCTTACAGACAGATGGACAAACTTTCATGGTGATTCCATTGTAATCCCACTTACTTTAAGTTAACATTTATGGTATATGGTTTCAAGGGCCTAAATGTGTCAAAAGTAAAAAGCTGAGTTACACAGATTTTGCTGTTGTGTGCAAGTTTCTTGGAAGTCGGATGAGTACGCAGAGTAGGGCATTTGAATCATTAGTCTCCTGTGAAAACCATCACAATAATGTATGTCAAATACTGATAGATAAGAACTTCAACTAGTGCTGCTCGTGAGCAAATAATAGAAGTAATACATTTATGACGAGGCCGCAGGGAGGTCAATAAAGTCAGCGGTCAAATGGAGTTTTGGAGTATGTTTGGGATGTGGGCATATGTCCATCAATGGTTCTTCATTTATCATTTGCTTGTCACAATGTGGATACGCCACATCACGCTTAAAGAATCGATTCATTTGCTCAGGCACTCTTAAATGTTAAATGTAACATTTGGGCACAATACAGCTAGTCTGGACTGCAACTTTATTTTAAAATAACTTCTTACAAATGAGCGTTCCTTTTCATTTAGGGTGTTTTTCGTACAATTTGTCAATTGATCAGATTTTTATGCCCCCCTTCGAAGAGGGGTACATTGATCATGACTGGCAGATGACCCCTATTGATTTTAGGTCACAAGGTCAAGGTCACAGTGACTAGAAATAGTTAAATGGTTTCCTGATGATAACTCAAGAATACTTAGGCCTATGATCATGAAACTTCATAGGTTCATTGATCATGACTGGCAGACGACCCCTATTGATTTTCAAGTCACTAGGTCAAAGGTCAAGTTCAGTGACAAAAAACGTATTCACACAATGGCTGCCACTTCAACTGACAGCCCATATGGGGGGCATGCATGTTTTACAAACAGCCCTTGTTTAAACATGCTACTACTGTGAAACCAATAATATTTGAAAAATATATTCACTTATTTTCTACAACGATATTAAAGGTTAAAGTCCAAAGTTTTGTAGCAGAAATTATGAAAATCCACCAATTTAGAACGTTATGGATATGCCTGCTATTACAAATCCACAAAATATCAAGTCAATAAACTTAAATGAATTCACAGGATTATATAACCCCAAAAAAAGTTTCAAGGGGGCTATACTGCAGTCAACATGATGATTGTTTGGTTGGTTTGTTGGCATTTCTTGTCCTTGAAACTACTTAAATGTGTATTTGTTTTATGCAAAATTTCTCACACCTCCTATTAAAAAGTGGTGCATGACACCAGATAACCCCAACACATTGAAAATCACTGACTGGTGGGCATCAAGAAAGATTGTATAATTTAAAAAAATTGTTCTGTTCATGTTTGAAAGCCATATCTGGGCTTTCATATCCCAGATTTATTCATTTTATGTTTTATCAGATTGATCAGGCAGCCATCTTTGATTTGTTCATTTTGTGAAACTGACCACACAAGATACAAAAAATGCATACTTGTATTGACCCAATATTCACTTCAATAAACCCAGTATACCATTTAAAGCTGACAGAAATAAAATACCATAAAACAAATCAGGTGTTAAAATAAACTTCTGACAAAAACCTTATTTTGAGGACTGAAAACACTCCATCTTTTGTTGGGTTGTATTTCAGAATAATTTCGAGAACAATTTTGACTAATCCTTTATTTTTATCCGCTAACACACATAACATGGCACAGACCACAAAGGTACTCTAGAGCAGTTCCTTCACTTTTTTAAGAGCATATTTCTGAAGTCACTGTTACTCATGCCACTTTTGGTTGTGTTGTCAGTATTTTGCTCCGAGTTGTTGCTGCTGGTTCCCGTGCTCTGAGAGAGACCGGCCCCTGCAGGCTTCTTAGAAACGGAGCGCGGTGTCAACATCACCTGGGTCCTAGCCACTCCTCGACTGTAAAAGGGGGTTACATACAAAAACATGTATAATGATATTATTTTAGGACGAATTTTTAGAATACATTATTTCCCAAATAAACAAACATAAACAGTCTCCTGATGCGACCCATATTGACTTCATGTATGAAAACACTTGAGCCACGTTCTATGAAAACGGGGCTTAATGCATGTGCGAAGTTTCATCCCAGATTAGCCTAGGCAGTTCCCACAGGCAAATCAGGGGCGACAACTGTTTTCTTTTATGGCATTTTTCATTTAAAGGAAGTTTCTTCTACAAAACAAAAATCTAGTCCACGCGGAAAGTGTTGTTTGTGATTAGCCTATGCGATCTGCACAGGCTTATCTGGAGCGACACTATGAAAATGCATTAAGCCCTGTTTTCCCAGAGTGTGGCAAAATTTTACTAGGAATGCAAGAAGGTATCTAATAACGCATCAAAGACAAGAGCTTTTATGTAAAGAACTTTGAAATAATTTTAATGCCACGTTTGAATACTTATGTTCCAATGCATAAATTAGTGATGACCTACAAACATAAAGGTCACAATACCACAATACATGCAACTAATTGTGACATGCATTATACCAAACTTTAACCTAATTTTCTTTGGAAATGATTGTTAACATGATTCTTTTTTTTTGTGCCTTTGATAATTCAAAGTTCACCTCAAAGTTTCCTTTTTGCCCCCTCCGAGGGTTGGCACAAAACCAGTTTCTTCCCTCTGGCCTACGGGTGTACCGCGGGAGGGTGGGTTGCTAATGGCAACAGAGATCTGGTGTTCCCCCACCATCAGTCCATCCGTCTTCAGCAAGGCCTGGGAGGCAGAGTGCTGCAAACAATCATCAAATCTCAATCTTGACTCTTTAAAACATTATTTCAATGAAGTAGCAATTTTTTAAATCGGTATTCTTTACGATATTTGTACAATTTCAATTTCTGAACTAACAACAAACAACTCAAAACAGAAATTCCCAAACTGTAAGAAATTGTTTGGATTGTTACCCAGATAATGTTTCAAAATATTCTTGGTTATTTACGCTTTTGTGGTTTAATTCATTGACACTAATCATGGAAAATAGAAACAGATTAATAGAAAATGATGTTTTAGCAAAAAAAGACATTGTATTTGACCCTTCCCGCTCAAAAGCAAAGTGAAAATGGCTATATGCAACCACCATAAAACCAGAACAGCCTGCGAGCAACTCAGTCTGTTCCCGGTTTATGCTATTTGCTGCTCATCAGTTTCTTATGGTTGCAAATGAAGGCTTTAAAACTTGAATCTGGTAAGAAAGGTCTTAAATTAAATGTGATTTTCTAGGAGACAACATACACATCAAAGTGCGTATCTGAGTGATAAAGGGTTATTCCCACTTTATTTGTTGTACAAGATCTGCCCCAGCTATGACAGCAGCTTTGTGTACCCATCTCGTCTGCACACTTCACATATCAATTAAATCAATGTTTTTTTTAGCAGCAAACACAATGTTTATGAGCCTCGTTCTGGAAAAACTGGACTCAATGCATGTGCGTTAAGTGTTGTCCCAGATTAGCCTGTGGAGTCCCCACAGGCTTACCAGGGACAACACTTTCCTCCTGCACTGTTTTTTTCGTATAGAAAAGACCTCCTTCAAATGAAAAATTCCATTAAAGCAGAAAGTGTTGTCCCTGATAAGCCTGTGCAGACTGCACAGGCTAATCTGGCATGACACTTTACACACATGCATTAAGCCCAGTTTTCCCAGAACAAGGCATATTCAATCCCACTAGATGGGTTGTACAAGATCTGCCCCTGCCCTTCAGGATGCTATGTATACTCACCTCGTCTGCAAACTCCACATAGGCCAGACCCTTGGAGGCCCCGCTCCTGTAGGTGACCAGCCGCACACTTCTCACTTCTCCATGCTGCAAACACAGTGTAAGTTACAGGGCTTCTTACTGACCCTCTATGGTGGGATACAGGGACAGTAAATTAATATAACGTGAGGGAGAAGCTCATGCCTCATATAAATTTACTACCTTGCGGGGTCAGTAAGAAGTGGTGTAACAAATTTATCAAGCAGAATACATATGTACCATTCTTTCTCAAGCATCAAAATACAGATAAAAAGTAATTTTACTGTTTTTAATGACGTCTTAGGAAGTCATCAACATTAATAACCAAATAGCAAGGGAAAAATCAGGCTCCAAATGCAATCCCTTGATAGATAATCATTTGACTTACCAACACAAACAATTTCAGAACAATCTCCATCCTAACTTAAGTTACTCAGCGCAAACTTTTTATCTATTTTTTAGCAACATTGACATTGACCGTGACCTAACTGGCCCCAAATTCTTGATCTGCATGTCAGCAAGAGATAGGAGTTGTTGAACGCTAAATTGCAGGTAAGAGTTATGGGCCTTAGTCTGTGACCGCGCATGATGATCCTAAAGACAGGGATGAAGTTTCAACCGAATATCTGTAGCAGTTACAGAGATATGAACTTGTTCCATGCAAGCTTTTACCAAAATTTAAACTTGTATGCAAACTGTAACCTGACTTTTCTAAGGTTTGAAGATGGCTAATCATTCTTAAAGGCTGATAATTGTTCTTTTACCGGTATGTAACGTTTTATTACAATATCTGTAGTTATTTAGAGATATGCAGTAATTGCACACAAACATTAAACAGAACTTTTAAAATACAACAAGAGATGTTTTTGTCAGAAACACAATGCCCCCTACTGTGCCGCTTTTTTACCTTTGACCTTGAAGGATGACCTTGACCTTTCACCACTCAAAATGTGCAGCTTCATCAAATACACATGCATGCCATATATCAAATTGCTATCTTCAATATTGCAAAAGTTATTACCAACGTTTAAGTTTTCGGACGGACACACAGACGGATGGACAGACAGACGGACGGTCAAAATTTTTGTGCGTATGGAAAGGCCTTGTCCATATACACATGCATACCAAATATGAAGGTTATATCTCAAGGGACATAGAAGTTATGAGCATTTTTCGAAACCTAAACGCAGATTTTGAAAACCTAAACGCAGACCCTTACTTCAAGGTCAAGGTCACAGGGGTCAAAATTTGTGTGCGTATGGAAAGGCCTTGTCCATATACACATGCATACCAAATATGAGAATATAATCTCAAGGGACATAGAAGTTATGAGCATTTTTCGAAACCTAAACGCAGATTTTGAAACCTAAACGCAGA
>VMBQ01001305.1:68803-81161 GCA_007657795.1 Dreissena rostriformis | reverse complement strand
AGTCCGGACACAGTGGCGCCGTTGAAAATGCACTAATTGACCCTATGACCTAGTTTTTGACCCGGCATGACCCATATTCGAACTTGGCCTATATATCAACTAGATGCAACTGCTGACCAAGTTTGGTGAAGATCGGATGAATACAATTTGAAATAGAGTCCGGACAAAGTGGCCCCTTTGAAAATGCACTTATTGACCCTATGACCTAGTTTTTGACCCGGCATGACCCATATTCGAACTTGGCCTAGATATCAACTAGATGCAACTGCTGACCAAGTTTGGTGAAGATCGGATGAATACAATTTGAATTAGAGTCCGGACAAAGTGATGCCTTCCGCCCGCCGCCCGCCCGCCAAGGGGTTTCACATAATACGTCCCGTATTTTATACGGGCGTATAAAAATTGTAAAATTCATTCCATAAAACACTGCTGGAGAATCGCCATACCTTCATTCCACTTTATTTTTCGTCGTAGGTAATCAAGAAATGTTGTCCACAGAAGCAAATATTCGAAGCCCTGTGATATGCCAGACAATAGGGACGTCTCAAACACACCTGAAGGCAGGTAGTGAAAATTAAACGAATAACTCATTAAGGATTTCTGTAATAGTTTCCACTAACATTCATGTTTGATTAAAATTTTACAATTAAGTATATTTCAGTATTTCGATATTTTATAGTAATATGAAAAGAACAAAAAAGTGATTGCAATACGATATCATCTAAATAAAAGACAAATATAACAATTTTAACCCATGAATGCAGAAAATCCTCATAATTAAACAATATTTTACCTCAGCTTATAAAATAGTTCTGTTTAAAGGTTCTTCTTGTCTGTCTTTTATAAATACATATGTACGTAATTGAAAAAAAAACTTATGTTTATTGAAAACTGATGTCAAACGTAAGATTTATGTATATGTAATGAAAATTGTTAAACAATATCAAGTTGTCTTCAAGTGTCGTCCCAGATAAACCTGTGCAGTCTGCACTGACTTATCAGGAAAGACACTTTCCGCCTAAACAGTATTTTCTCTAAAAAGAGATTTCCTTTAATGAAACATACAATAAAAGTGAAAAGTGTCATCCCCGGTTAGCCTGTGCGCACTGCAAAGGCTAATCTGGGACTACACTTTACGCACATGAAATTAAACCCTGTTTTCCCAGAGCCAGACTCAATTAAAATCACTAAAGACTACTATGCCGTCTGCTCACTTTTGACCTCCTCATAAGGCCTGTCTGTCCTCTCCAATGCTAGCAGGTAGTTCTGCCATAGCTGGGCGCACCATGGACAGTTCCTCACGGCCCTTTTGTACACGGACAGACTCAGTGAGGAGTCACGCAGCTGGTGGTCCTGAAGGAATATGGGATAATGTCAGACTGCAACAAGCATAAAACCAGAACAGCCTGCGAGTAACTTGCAGTCTGTTCAGGTTTAATACTGTTTGCTGCTCATCAGTATCTTAAGGGTTAGACAAGAAGTAGTTAAAACTTGAATCTTGAAAGAAAGGTCTTTGATGTGTATTCTGATTTTCAAAGGGACTACAACGCGTTCAAATGCGTATCTGAGTGGTAAAGCGTTGACTGATAGCTCTAACGCAAAATGACCACCGCGTGTTTTTACAAAGCTCCTAAAGAAAAGCTTAAGTTAAACTACTTCAGATCAAATTTTCTACTTGAATTTGCATGTTTTTTTTGCTTATAAATATACATATTTAATTCAGCAATAGCGACTTCTTAAATATCATTTTAATGTCAAAAGACTTCAGCACGAAATAGCCATAAAATTTTATGAATTTAGGAACTTCTTTAAAGTTTTCCCTAACAAGCTTTGTGAATACCGACCCATTTTACTTCGAAATTGATTCTTCTATGACAAAAATATCATCATTGTTAAGACTGTTTTGGTATCATTTAATAACTTTATAAAGGCATATAAATTTAAAGATATATCAATGTCTAAAACAAGTGAAGAGACTCTAAGTCTCTTAAGGTGACAAATGCCCCCGAAGATGATTTGTGACCTTATAAAACAAGAGTGTCAACATTCCATACAATATGCCCCTCAAAAGGTCTGGGCAACATTAATTAAGTTTCATGATTTTAAGATTAACACTATATGAGTTAGATTGGGGACATTAATTTTGCAAAATTTGCATTATTCAAACACATAATTCAAATGTGCTTGAGGCAATTTGGCTGATCATCATGTTTTGGCCAATATTTTATGCCCATAAACATTGTGACCAAAATCAATGTGATACAAATAAATCTTGTTGAGCTTAATGGCTGAACAAAAGAATTTGGCCATTTTTTCAAGAGGTCAAAATTGAAAAGTGCTATATGCAATCTGGCTGTTTATGAAACTTGGCATAACCAAGTTTCATGATGGTTTGATTCCCCCAGTTTGAGAAAATGCTAATTTGACCATTTTAATTTAAATTCAAGGGCCATAATTCAGAAGTGCTTCAAATGACTTGGCTGGTTATTGAACTTGGCCGAGATATAATGCCCACAAACATCATCACCAGGTTTCATGTTTCGGTGTGTTATAGTTTTGCATTTTTTTTATTCTAAACAAAATCTAAAATTCATGAACAAAAAATCCCAAAGATCTTATATGTGATAGAATTTTCTAAATACTGATAAATATAGTAAAACTGAGATAACTCGAGATAGCACAGGACTGACCTCTATGCTCGAGTTATTACAGGTTTCGAGTAATCCATGGTTTTGTTTGTTTTCACTGTTTCGGTTGGTGATGCTTTACTTCTGACTGCACACCCTTTATTTACATGTAAGACGGTGCATGGTAGAGACAAGGCTTTGTAAAAATTGCTTACGGTTACAGTATACATGTACTAAACTAAACAATAAGAATGATCGTTCATTCATTAAATTTAATCAACACACACACATAACACATATATAATCAAAAATATTCAAACAATATTCAATGTCAATTCTTTCTGTGTTGCCATGATGCAGCGCAAATGAAAAGAAGGAATTCAGTTAAGAGATTCCGAGGTATCATCTGCTACGCTCTCTTTTACACCATACATTTTATCAAAATTATTGATTGCTGGTAATTATATAATTATCATTAAAACTGTTTAGCTTTTATCTGCATCTCAAAGGATGACAATTTGCAGTGTTTCTCAAACTGCGACTAACTTCACACCTAATCAATCGTTTTTTGTCTGCTTGATTGCGCTGTTGTCACACCTCAAATATGTTTAGCACCGACTAGATGGGAAAGTGTCTTCGAATAATTGCCAGTTAACTAGGTGTGAAATACCTTTCAGGGACCAGCACACATCTTCGAGTTATCGAAAATCGCATGTTTGAGTTATTGCGGGTATTTTTATATAGAAATTTAAGGAAAATGTTAGGGACTTCCTTAAATGCTCGAGTAATCACCAGTTTTCAAGAAATCGCAAGCTCGAGTTATTGCAATTCTACTGTAACTCAAGCATTATGAAAAACCTGTTATAATTTCCAAAACAAGCGGGTGGCCGAATCTAAATGATGGATGAAACTATAGGAAAGAAGAATTCATTCATCGATTTAGAAAGCATATAAGTTTAAATTGGTGTCATTTATGATTTACCGGGCATAATCAGAAGTGCTTCATTCCTACTGGCTGGTTCTCAAAATATGCCGAGATATTTTGTGCAAAACAAGATCATCAAGTTTCATTTAAACGGTTAAAGTTTTTGAGTGGAAATCGTTTTGCTGGACACTGCCTGCCCAGCACCCACAGTTATTTCCATAATACTGTAGATTTGCACAAAGTACTTTATTTAGATAACATTATCCGTCAAAGAATTGTTATATATTGTTGCCTAGAGAGTATCTACAGATCAAGTTTGACCTATATCTGGCTTGGATGATCCTTAAAGAAATAATGCTCTTTAAAATACACATTTACACGCATAAAACAATTTGTATATCCCACTTCAAAACTTAACGATACACAGGAAGTATTTTGATACACCTTCTGCTTCCATATCACTGATATTTCCATCTGCTGTTCAGTAAAATATGAATTGTTGACAGATGTGTAATTTATTAAACCATTTGTCATGCTCATGTCTGTTTCTATCATACTTAGAAAAGGGTTTAGATATTTTCAGATATTTTTTCCAGTAATGAAGTTTGATGTAGCTTACATAAACGTCTTTCCCACAAGTATTGGTGACCATTTTTAATTGTAAACACATGTATGTATGCGCTGATGTTGATAATATCCAATCAAAGCCCTACATTGTAAAATATCATTAGGATCCCTTCAAAGCTTTTCAAGTTATACTCCCAACAAGAAGTGGGATGGACAGGCGATGCAATCATTCTTTTGCCAATGAACTCCCTTTGGAGCATTTAAGTAGCATTATTCTCGATTGCCAAGTGACCCTCGATAAAATGTATCAATTATTGAATACACACAAATTGAAACTTCAGATGCAGCAGCAGTAGAGAAACCTTATTATCCCCACGCTTTTTGAAAAAAGGTGGGGATATTGTGGTTATCTCCGCCGTCCGTTCGTCCGTCTGTCCGTCCGTCCCTCCTGGCCACTATCTCCTCCTACACTATTAGCACTAGAACCTTGAAACTTACACACATGGTAGCTATGAGCATATGTGCGACCCTGCACTATTTGGAATTTTGATCTGACCCCTGGGTCAAAAGTTATGGGGGTTGGGGTGGGGCCGGGTCAGAGATTTTCACTCATTTTTTTAGGTTATTTTACATTAACTTCTTCATTTCTACACCGATTCACTTCAAATTGATACTGGACCTCTCTTATGACAATACGGTCAATCTCAACCATGCATGGCCCCATTCCCAACCCTGGGGCGCCCCGCCCACATAGGCCACACCCACCAAAAATTGCCATTTACTATAATTTCTTCATTTCTACACGGATTCACTTCAAATTGATACTGAACTTCTCTTATGACAATACGGTCAATCTCAACTATGCATGGCCCCATTACCAACCCTGGGGCCCCGCCCACATAGACCACACCCACCCAAAACTGCCTTTTACTATAATTTCTTCATTTCTACACCGATTCACTTCAAATTGATACTGAACTTCTCTTATGACAATACGGTCAATCTCAACTATGCATGGCCCCATTAGCAACCCTAGGGCGCCCTGCCCACATAAGTCACACCCACCCAAAATTGCCTTTTACTATAACTTCTTCATTTCTACACCAATTCATTTCTAATTGATACTGAACTTCACTTATGACAATACGGTCAATCTCAACTATGCATGGCCCCATTACCAACCCTGGGGCACACCTAGGTCAAACATTTGGCGTGGGGATACGCGTCGGCCTCTGCCGCGCCATTTCTAGTTATAACATGCTTACGCGTATTTATGGCAAGGCAACAATTCCTTATCTAAACTCCCCCAAAGTAGCCCTCTATTTAATACTTTAATTTGAGCCTTGCTCTGGGAAAATGAGTCTTGTGCATAGAGTGCTGTCCCAGATAAGCCTGTGCACAGGCTAATCAGGGACCACACTTTCTGCCTAAACTGGATTTTTTCTAATGAGGGACTTGCTTTGCATGAAAAAAAACAAAAAAAACAAGAGGGTTGTGGTGGCCCTGGTCGCTCACCTGAGTAGTATTTACGTTAAACTTGAGTGTTAACAAGGTTTTACTATAGCAATATAAGGAAAACTGCCCCGCCCCTGGTGGCCATGTTTTCCAACGGACCACAACCATTTTCAAACTAAGCCAAGATATCATTAGAACATAATGTTCCCACCAAGTTTCATGAAGATTGGACTAAAAATGTGAGTTCTACAGTGTTATCAATGTTTTACTATAGCTACTATATCCATATTAGGAAAACTGCCCCGCCCCCTGGTGACCATGGTTTTCTTCGGACCGCAACAATTTTCAAACTAAGCCAAGATATCCTTCGAAAAAATGTTCCTACTAAGTTTCATGAAGATTGGACTAAAATTGTGACTTCTACAGTGTTACAAAGGTTTTACTTTAGCTACTATTGCCATATAAGGAAAACTGCCCCGCCCATGGCGGCCATGTTTTTTTACGGACCAGAACCATTTTCAAACTCAGCCGAGATATATTTAGAATAAATGTTATGACAAAGTTTCATGAAGATTGGATTAAAAATATGACTTCTAGAATGTTAACAAGGTTTTACTATAGCCATATAAGGAAAACTGCCCGCCCCCTGGCCGCCATGTTTTTCAACGGACCGAAACCATTTTGAAACTCAGCCAAGATTCCATTGGGACAAATGTTCTGACCAAGTTTCATGAAGATTGGACAATAAATGTTGCCTCTAGAGTGTTCACAAGGTTTTACTATAGCCATATAAGGCAAACTGCCACGCCCCCTGGCAGCCATGTTTTTCAACCAACCGGAACCATTTTCGAACTCGTCCAAGATATCATTGGGACACATGTTCTGACCAAGTTTCATGAAGATTGGACTATAAATGTTGCCTCTAGAGTGTTCACAAGGTAAATGTTGACGACGTACGACGGACAAAAGGCGATCACAATAGCTAACCATGAGCACTTTGTGCTCAGGTGAGCTAAAAAGCGCAGTCTGCACAGGCTAATCTGGGATGACACATAACTGTTTACGCAATGCATTAAACCCCATTTTCCCAGAGCAAGGCTCATGTCTACACCATGCTGCACCCACCAGATATTTGTTGTATTTGAGCCAGAGCAGGGGGTTGAGGCAGTTCTCTTGCAGGGCCCGCTCATACAGACACTGTATACGGGCCGGGTCCCCGTCCTTGGTCTCGTACTGTATGTACTCCTCGTACTCGGCCAATCTCGGGGGTTCTGCAGCCGCCTGCAACATGGCACATCAATGTCAGTTGCCATGGGTTCAACACGTTACAACACATGGCCCATCAATGTCAGTCACCACGGGTTCAATGAATTACAACACTGAGATGCCATCTGACAAAATTTTAACACCAGTACATTCTAACATGACATGCATATTTGGTATAGTTAGCAGTATTCTGCAGACTACGACAAAAAAGTTTCAATAAATATCCCATAGTTTTAACACATTTTTTTTTTTAGTATTATACTCAAATATTCAATTGTTGTTTAACTGAGAAATGAACATTTTGATTTTTCATTTATATGCACCTTCATAAATCCACTCTGATAAAACCCTTTTATTTGATTTTATTCTTATACATCAAATTCAATCCCAAATAATTTTTCCTCTTAAAGATAAAAAGATAAACTTAAAATTATTATTTTGAAAATCGTCATTTTACCAACCTGTGAAAAGGTCCCTTTTAAAAATTGTTGATTCCGATGCAAGAAATGTAAACAAAATTTGCTTAATGATCAGAAAATGAGGACTTCTATCGTATTGTGCAGTAGGCTGTACACCCCTATACAACAATAAGATCGTACCAGTTTTGCTTCATAGGGTCTGATCTTCTCCAGTTTCACAAGTGCTTTATTGTAGGCCAGTTTCACGTTCTTGTCTGGTTCCTCCTGCAACCAGTCTCTGTACTCCTGTAACGCCTCCTCCAGGCCTGCAGAGAACATGGCCGGTGGTTACCCTGGTTACCAGGGGCTGGCTCATTCATTGAGAATCGTTCTGGGAAAACTGGGCTTAATACATGAGCGAAAAGTGTAGTCCCAGATTTGCCTGTGCAGTATGCACAGGCTAATCAGGGATGACACTTAACGCCTAAACTGGAATTTTGCTAAGAAGAGACTTTTTTTTATTTTTATTTTAAAAAGTGGAAAGTGCCATACCTTATTAGCATGTGCGGACTGCACAGGCTAATCAGGGACAACACTTTACACACATAAATTAAGCCCTGTTTTCCAAGAACAATGAGATTTGCTTAATGCTTTGAAGTGAAAAATTAGTATAGAAAATAATCAGTGAGCATAACCTGTAGGGTTCCACTCTACTGCAAAACTCTTGTTAAATGCACAAAATATTCAATGAATAAGTATGTTTGTTTTGACACAAAGGCAATATGTCAATTTACAATTACAGAATTGAATTTGCAATTTTACATTAATAATAAAAAAAAATAAAAAATGCTACCTTGTAAAGGTACAGATAGTTGTCGTCTAAAGAGTGCCTCTACACGGTCATGTTGCACAGTGAACTTGTCCTCCTGCT
Source organism: Dreissena rostriformis (assembly GCA_007657795.1). Taxonomy (NCBI): domain Eukaryota; kingdom Metazoa; phylum Mollusca; class Bivalvia; order Myida; family Dreissenidae; genus Dreissena; species Dreissena rostriformis. The sequence continues at coordinate 72,992 of VMBQ01001305.1, read as the reverse complement.
CCTTTGTAGGAATACTGCCGGGGTCAGGCTGACCAGTACAAAATATACGACATGAATAAAACCATTTCAAAACATGAGAATTAGTAAAAATAAAATCACAAAATGCAGGTATTTTTAGGTTTAAAAAAAAAAAAAAAACTTTTTTCACCTAGCAATCAAGCTGAACAGTCTAATCAGTAACTGAAAGTCATACATATAAACATAAACACTTAAAATGTTTGTACTAAATATTTGTAATGTCAAGTATAAAGATTCAATATAAACATAAAACTATATTTAATATATATAACTTTACCATAAGTCCAGCCAATATCGCATTTTCAAATTCCCTGTAGGCTTCCCAGAGGTTACCTCCCTTAGTGACATGGAGGCCACAAGCTGTAAGGGCGCGGCCAAATGTTTCCCGTATCGCAGTCATGCCATTGGGTTGGCCCATTTTTCCAATACTGAACTGAACATACTCCAGCCACACTGGAACAGCTGAACACAACAGAGAAAAATGCAAAGTTAATGGCAAATAAATAATTATTAATCAGCTTAAGAAATAACACGCTAACAGCTCAATACATATTCAAGCAAAAACTTCCTCGGTTTAACATAAGCTTGATACATAGCACAAGCTTGATACATAACTATAACCAAAGAAGTAGTTATAAGTTCAATTTAGTTGTAACGCATATTTTTGAATGGCTTACACATTTATCATTATCATAGATTAGATTTTACTTTAAATTTGAAGTTTATTGACCAATAAAACATCATAAAACATACACAGGTAGTCAAGAACAGCTTTCTCAAACAGTTCAGTCAATTCTTCTCGACTTTTATCGTCGGAAACAAGTCCATTTTCATCTTGTAACCATGGTAGCCATAGATCTAGAACAAACATGTGAAAACATTTATTGCAAAATAGCTCAGCTCATGTAATTATGTTAATATCTAAAACACTCCAGTTTTAAGCTTATGTGCAGTTTAAATAAATAAGCAGGTACACTTTGCATTGTACATAACAATACATAAACATAACACAAAGTTTTAACACTGATTTTGAAGAAAGGCAAAGTATTAGTTATTGTGCATTAGTATATTTCTAACATTATTAACACAACAAAGATCAAAAATAAAACTTAACATTTATTCCAAATAAAAGATCATTATTAAAATTTAAATGATAAACAAATATTAATAACCTTCTGAAAGTGGAAACAAGGAGCACATGCCCTGTCTTGCTTTTCTTAACACTTCAAGATCGCCGAGTTCTCTCGCACATTTAATGCACTCCACATGGCTATCATAATGGTACGGATTTTCAAGCAGCTGAAAAGTGAAAAACATTAGGCATCATTTTTCGTGCATGCTGTTTTACGAGTTCGTGGGGTTTTATAAGCATAAACACTCACAAAAAACGAGTAAGAATAAAAACCTAGCGAAAAAACCTGACTTGAAAAAATGTAAATAAGTAATAAAAAAAATAGATAATTGCATCACTTTACAAAAATCAACCAATATTTGAAGATCTTAATCATAAACTTATCCAAAACATCAGGTTTTTATATGTCCACTAAATTACTTTTTAAGAATATAATATTTCAACAATTCTGTGTTCTACAATATTTTGACCCTTGTTTGAAAATTGAGCAGATAAACAGCCCAAGTTATAAGAAAACAAACAATGTTTTATTTTTAATAATAATTGATAAATCTGTACATTTTATCTCTGTCTTATAACTTGGGACATTAGGTTGAATAAATATACTACTACATTAATAAATTCCATCAACTGTAAAATAAGCAATAGTGAACATCTAACACACATTTTTCAGCCATTGCCTATAAGACTATAAAAGGTAAAGGTCTTGTTGATTATAGTTTCACCCCTATTGAAAGGGCCAGCTTATTTGACTTATGAGACACTTTTTGCGAGTATACCATGTACCTCCCAACTCCTATCACTATGCCAGGCGCCAGGCTGATAGAAGTTGGTAACCATTAATGTTTAACTAGCTCGCGGCTCACAAACCGGCCATTTCGGAACAAGTCCCATGACAAACATCCATCTTCCGACAAACGCTCCCCATGAGGCTCGAACCTTCGACCTCCCGATCCCGAGGCGGACGCCTTATCCACTAGGCCACGGCGACTATATTCAAGTTGTGAATTTTTATAATATGAACTGCATTCTTAAAAGAAAGCTGTTTAGGGACGTCCTAGTTCCTGATTTTTTTGTTTGCTATGAGTTTTTCTGAGGGCATAGACACAAAGTGGTAATCCAAATACTGCAATACATGGATGGCACTTTGATAACAGAAACAACAATTAATTGTTGGAATTGACTAGTTTGTGGAGAATTGGTTATTGGGCTTTTGTTTTTCCAGTCAATGTCATATAGGTTAAAATCTCCTGAAAGTCATAGCCATCGATGAGCGAGTTTTGTGGTATCCTATTGAGGCTCAATTGGTCGTTCCTGACGTTGTCGGCTCAGGTACTCTGGATACTCTTAAGTATACTACAATCTACCAAGGGTTCAAAAAATATGCTTACAGGCACCCGGTCATTATACTCTTGGGTACTTTTTAGTATATTTTGGGTTATCCGGGTACTTTGTAGTATACTTGTCCGGGGTACTTTTAAGTAGTACCGGGGCAAATCGAGCCCTATTGAGTGCATAACCGAGACTGTCTAGATATTCTAGATTGGTTTCAAATGGGGGTTTATAGAAAAAGCCGATTTATAGGTTTTTAGATCCTTTGACCTAAATTCTTCACCATACAACTTTAGTGTCTTCTTGAAGTGCATTTTTGTGTGGTTCCTCACTCAGTCACTGTCATAGTTATTGAAAACAAAATTGAAGACTCAACCACAAGGAGTTCCTGTCTGTTGATTCGACTGAAACATTTGAAGTTTGCTGGAAATATTTCTGTTGAGTAAATTGTTTATTTCGAGCCATGACTCTGTGCCAATAACAATATCATTTAATGAAATTTTCCAAAAATACAAAAATCTGTGAACAAGGTCCTTAAATGAAACCCTGAAATATATTGCGAGGCCTATTTTGAATTGTTAACAAATATTTTGAAACATATTTACAACTATTTCGCAATCAAGCGTTGTTATTTTTGTGCTATGTGCACACGCTTGTATAAAGTATCATTTAATATGGGTTTAAATACTTAAAGTAATATATTTTCGCGACAAAAATGTTTTACCTGATTTTTAAGGTCTGTTATTTTGCTAGCCAGTTCAGATTCATTTGCATCATCTGCATCATTGTCGTCGCTATCACTGTCACTGTTGTCACTAGATGACATATCTTCTTCCTCTTCAATGGTGTCGACATGATCATTCGTAGAACTTTCGGTCTCCATATCCGCCATAATGAACAATAACAATTTAGGATACACTCCAGTAAGTTATTTGTTAAGTATTTAGTTATTCACTGGCTGAAATAATTAAACAAATGAAAACATAAAAGTTCCTTGAGAATTTTCATAATATATTATTTGTGTATATAGGTTTGTCTTTTTGTGCTTGTGTCTTTGTTTTGGAGTTCGATTTTGCATAGGCAACTGAGTGTAATATTTATCTCGTTCGGGCAATTTAACATTGGACACATTTGACAGTTCGGATTCCTTCGGTTATTTTAGTTAAAGTAAGTTTGGTTAAAACTTGTTCAACAAGTTGTTGCAAAATGATGCAGGAACAAGATCCTGACTGTAATCCGTTAAAGCCACTTTTAGCTGGGGTAAATAGTTTCATATGAGTTATGTAGACATAAATTTTGGTTAGTTTTGCTTCTGTTTCCACTTCGTTGTAAACTGTCTTAATGAAAAGAACCAGACATATACAGTACAGACACCGCGTACTTAAACAAAAACGCCTGTCCGCGGTGTCCACTTTTCCCGATGGGTAACATTTCGCGGGGGGCGGACACGCTACTGACCGCGGTGTTCATCGAAAACCAGAAATCGCCGCGATAGCACGCTATCGTAAACGGGAACACCCGTGATCACCGCGATGCTGCGCGGCCACCGTAAAAACCTGTCTGTGAGGGTCATTCCTGGATACCTGGATGGTATGGCCATAATTTTAGCGGTTAAGCTATCTTGGCCCATCTGATGAATGTCTTCTTATAGGTTTCTCACAACATATATTATTAATTAATTGCATTGTGCGCATAACATGATGGTAC
>VMBQ01001305.1:0-56665 GCA_007657795.1 Dreissena rostriformis | reverse complement strand
ATTTAGAGAGACAACTGATGGTGTATTTAGAGAGACAACTGATGGTGTATTTAGAGAGACAACTGATGGTGTATTTCAGTTTGCTGTTTGATGATCGTCTGTGGGAGATCATGCCATTGGCCTGGTACCTGGCCACCAAGCTGTGGATGTACACCACCTGGATCCTCTACCTACACCAATATATCCTTGAAATGTCTCGCACAGTCATAACATACATGTAAAATGGTCCTTTATCTAGACTATGCAATCATGGTTAACAGGTGCTATTTTTAATTGCCAGATTAAGTTTATTTCTTCTAGCCCTAATTATGTTTCAGTAGTCTTAGTGTGTGAGGCTTGTGTTTAGCAGAAAAGTTCCTCTTGTATGTACATTCTTTCAGTAATTACAATACTGGTATTTATATTTAGGTCTGTTGTAGTACGTTTTCAGGTTATGAGTTTGTTTACTAATGAAGAATAATTAAAAGTTTCCACAAGTCATCACATATTGGTTTGACATGGGAAATTTACATGCATCTTCAGACAAGAATCTCTGTTTTGAAAATTTCAGGCATTGATAGTTATGTGTAAACTAATCTTTGTTATAACTCCATGTTTATACGATTTATACAATATTATATTTACTTGATTATAAATTATCTGTTGTCATTCTGAAAAAGCTCAAAATGTAACATAATTCTGCCTTTTTTTATAACGTTGTCATTCTTAGGAATTTTTTGTGAAATGGGCTAACAGAGATGTATACAAGCTTTGTATGTGTCATCATTTAACGACCGATTGGTGAGTAGCATTTGTGTGTGTGGTTTCCTTGACAATGCGCACTCGTGGATCCCAGCCTTCCCCATGAGGCTGCCTTCTGGCTGGTGTCCATCCTGCTCACATACAACTTCTACAAGGCCTGGAGGACCGACCCTGGCATTATCAAGGCAGATAGGACCAAGAAAATACAGGTGGGCTTTTATTGCAGAAATAAAAAATATGATAAAACCAAGAAATACAAGTGGGCTTTCATGGCACTTGGAAAGAAATTGGGGAAAGTTAAAATGCAGTACCACATCTTATGAATTGTCTTCTCATTATATGCCAACGTCAACTTCAAATTTTTCAAATGGCAATGAAAAACATGAGGCATCATACGGTACCAGATTAACATGGACCTGACTGTGTTGTATGATTTTGAAAATATAGTATTATTGATTTATACTGCTAGTTAAGAAGTTAATGAGGGTAGAAAGTGTACTAATCTTTTTATTCAAATCACTGTATATAAGTGAATACATACTAGCAAAATCATTCTATTACAGAGGGCCATGGAATATGATATAAGCCTTGCTCTTGAAAAACGGTGCTTAATGCATCTGCGTAAAGTGTCATCCCAAATTAGCATTTGTAGTCTTCATAGGCTTATCAGGGACCACACTTCTAGCTAAGACTGGATTTTTGTTTAGAACAGACATCCTCAAAACGAAAAATTCCATAAAATGGGCAAGTGTGGTCCCAGATTTGCCTGTGCAGACTGCACAGGCTTATCTTGGACCACACTTTGCTCAATAAATTAAGCCCCGTTTTCCCAGAGCAAGGCTCATATGTTATGTTTTGCTGACAATGTTATGGGGTGTATACCACTAGGAAGCCATTTATGATTATTATCCCACGTCAAAGGCAGAGGGATATAAAATTGGCATTGTCTCTCCGTCATTCGGTCCGTCTGTCACAAAAATTTGATCTTGGCGGGTGATATCAATTCAATGAATTTGCTTGTTATCATTTTCAGGGTATACTGGAGCTGGCAGAGTCGCAGTCATTTAACTTGAACCAGTTTTGTACGACCTGTCTCATACGCCGTCCCATTCGCTCCAAACACTGCTCTGTGTGCAACAAGTGTGTGGCCAAGTTTGACCACCACTGTCCATGGGTAGACAACTGTATCGGTACGTGCAGAATAGGAAAGCAAGCATGTTCATCTACTTTGTATATATAATTTAGATGCTTCAAATAGGATCGTGCATTGTGCTTACATGACGGTGCTAAAATTATATATTTACACAAAGTTGTAGTTAAGGGCATCATGTTTTAACAGAAAAGTTTTGTGTTTTGCCATAAAATGTAAAAAAAAAATGTTTACATTTTAAATGTTACATTGAGTGATTCAGCGGTAGTGATTTTCATGCATGCATTTTGTAATTAACAATTATTTGACAGCTGTCTTAATTGAACTGAATGCTGTGACTCAGCTCCATGATTATCTTTGTATTTATAAAATTTAGGTTAAGATTTGTGTTGTTAATCAATAAGTTTGCATGGGCCAACCATAATGAAACTTTTGATACATGGAGACTGCATTTGCGGCCAATGGGGTCAAGGTTACTGTTGCTTAAAATAGAACTACAGTTTCTTTAAAATAACTTCAGTAAGGATGGAGATACATGAAACTATGTTATTAGGTATTGTAAATGCTGATCTAGCATTGGATAGCATTTGCAGTCAGTTGTTGTTTAACGTAGAAAAGCAGATTCCTTCCAATAACTTTAGTTTGGATTGAGGTATTTTGTTTAACCCATTTATGCCTAGCGTCTAGAAAAAAGGCCTTGGCAAACAGCGTAGACCCAGATGAGACGCCGCATGATGCGGCGTCTCATCAGGGTCTGCACTGTTTGCTTGAAGGAATTTCTGTAAGAAATATTCTAAATATAGAAATTAATATACTAGACATCCCTAATTTTGGAAAAGAATTGATCCAATTTAGAAAGATGGGAGAGTCCACCCGGCATAAATGGGTTAAATTGTGAAGGTAATGTGCATCTATCAAAGTGGAAGAAAATTGGAGCTCACTGTCTTTGGACTGCTCTTGTTTTTTTTAACCAGCCTTAGTAGCATAACCAATTTAAACTTAAAATAACTGCCACAGTAATATATTATCTGTACATTGCATTAAAACATTTGATGAGTGTAGGCACTGGGAAATTTTCCCATAGACAAAATATAACAGCAATATTAAAATAAGTTGAATTGCATCATATATTGCTTTATACCTTGGCAATTATCCAATCAGTTTTACACATTAAAAAAAAATCAAATGAAACATTGAACACTTATATAAAAACCTGCATTTAATTGGTTATAAACAAATTCTCCTATAAAATAAGGACCTTAGAATTAACATGAATGTTACCCAAATTTCCATAATGTTAACAATAGTAGGTTTAGCTATGACGTTATTTCTGGGATATGGACTGACCTTCTGCACTTCACTGCTTCAAATGTTCACCTGTTATACTTGCAGGTGCAAACACACACAAGTACTTTGTGGGCTACCTGTTCTTCCTGGAAATGCTAATCTGCTGGTGTTTATATGGCTGTGTTTGTTGTAAGTAAAAGATACAATCTAATTTGTTTTAGTTAAATTAAAGTTTGTGTTTATGTTAGCTATTAATGTACATTTGTAGGTTTATGATAAAGGTCTGTTGTTTTATAGTAAATTTCAGATATAAGACAGTGTTTTTTATGAGTGTCATATAAGAAACGATTTTGAACAAGTATTTTTACGACATAAAACTAAGCTTTCATCACATTTTGATGTCACTCTATTGAAAAAGGTAAATCCATTTTTTTTTTTTTAACAATAATGTGCCTATCATGAATAAAAGAACCACAGTGCAATTTTTAGTTGAGTCACGCTCTTGGGAAAAGGGGCTTAATGCATGTGGGACACTTTCCTCTTTTATGGAAGGAATCTATTTCAGCAGACTGCACAGGCTAATCTGGGATGCCATTTTACACACATGCATTAAGCCCCATTTTCCCAGAGCGCGACTCACATACAGATTTCTGAGCATTCCCGGATACAAGCCATGCTGTTCTATTGCAGACTGGCAGGCTAACTGTGAGTCAGTGCACTTCTATGAAGACGGGATCACGGGCAGCGTGTGGAAGGTAGTGAAGCCCTCCCCATGGGTCTTCTGGATCTCGTTGAACTGCATGATGCACTGCCTCTGGGTGGGGGCTTTGCTGGGCTGCCAGCTATATCAGGTGAGTGGGGTAGCGGGCGGCTGTGAGTAAAAGTTTTACGTTGCTGTAGTAAATTCTTGTTAACACTATAGAAGTCGCCGATTTTGTCTAATCTTCTTGAAACTTACCCAGAACCTTTGTTGTAATGATAGCTCGACTGAATTGACAAATGGTTCCGGTCAATTGATAAACATGGCCGCCAGGGGCGGGGCATTGTTACTTTTATGGAATTGGTGAAACTTTGTGAACACTCTGGAAGTCACATTATGTGTCCAATCTTTACGACACTTGCTCAGAATTTTGTTCTAATGATATCTTGTCAGAGTTTGAAAATGTTTTGGTCTGTTTAAGAACTTGGCCACCAAAGGGGCTAGGCAGTTTGTTGCGGCTAAAGTAAAACCTTGTGAACACTCCAGAAGCCACATTTTGTGTCCAATATTTACGAAACTTGCTTAAAACATTTGTAATAATGCTTTATCAGCCTAGTTTGAAAATGGTTAATTTTTTGTCAGCCTACATTATAGTTTGAAAATGGTTCCAGTCTGTTGAAAAAACATGGCTACAAGAGGGCTGGGCAGTTTTCCTTATATTGCTATAGTAAAACTTTGCCAAAACTTAACAAGTCACATGTTTTGGACAATTACCATAAAGCTTTAGCAAAAGCAAGGTCTGAAGCCACATTTATTCTACACACACCACAAAAGCTGCTTAGAACAGTTAAGTTCCTTTGGTTCTCAGGTGAGGGACCTCGTGCCTTTTGCCCTCTTGTTTTTGTGTGTTTGACACTATGTGTTGCAGAGTTATGTGCCCTTACACTTTGGCAATTGATGCAATAAATCAACATGAAGCTTTTTTGTCTGTGTGTGTGTGAAGTATCAACCAAAACAATTTTGAGACTAATTTTTACTGATACTCAAGTTTTGCAATGAAATGAGCCATGGCCGGAGTGTGGTCTCTGAATGTTTTAGTTTCAAAATAGAATATGCTAAAGCAGGGAAAAGTTTTATGATCACAAAAGGTGCTGCAAAAAGGGGCAGTGAGGAAAGCTGGACCAGTGTGGCAACATTTCCATATAATCTGCTAAATGAAAGGGATTTCTTAGTCAAACACCACATATATTTTAAGTTTTATAGAAAAGTCGTTTCATTAGCCATTGAATTTCAATATTTGCAAAAATACAATTAATTGTATCAGATTTTATTGCTACTTTTTAAAGACTTTCAGATGAATCTTTTGAATGTAATGTTAAAGATCGAGTTCTCAGTTCATCCCCTGTTAACCCTTTCCTTCTCAGGAGTAAAGTGAAAATGGCTTTTGCAACCAGCATAAAACCAGAACAGCCTGCGAGTAACTCGCAGGCTGTTCAGGTTTTATGCTGTTTGCTGCTCATGAGTATATTAGGGTTGAAATGAAGCCTGTAAAAACTAAAATCTAGTAAGAGAGGCCTTCAAGTTGATTTTCTAAGGGACTACACATGTGTGAGAATGCATAAATGTGTTGTGTTCTGAGAAAACTGGGCATAATGCATGTGCGTAAAGTGTCGTCCCAGATTAGACTGTGCAGTCCGCACAGGCTAATCAGGGACAACACTTTCCGCCTAAACTGGATTTTCGCTAAGAAGAGACATCATTTAAACGAAAAATTCCATAACAGAGGAAATTGTCGTTCCTGATTAGCCTGTGCGGACTGCACAGGCTAATCTGGGATGATACTTAACGCACATGCATTTTGCCCAGTTTTCTCAGAACATGACTCATGTCTCCAGGTGATGTGGCTTGGCGTTACGACCAATGAGAGGCTCAACCAGGCGCGCTACTTCTACATGGACGCCATGAGCAAGAAGAAGGGGCGGGCCGCGGGCCAGCCAGCCCCCGACCAGGGTAACCATGGTCACTCACACGGGGTGGGGGACAAACAGTGCCACACGGACCACTCGCACAAGCAGTATCAGAACCCATTTCAGTGAGTATACTACTAATGTGTGCCTTTTTTGTGTACCTGGTTATAACTGTCTTTAAGAATATGTTGCCCTTTACAAGTATAACTTCTTGATTGACCTTGGTTAATTGGGTTAGTCAGTCATATCACAGTGCTCAGTTACCGGTAACCAAATCACACTTCAGGGGTTAGCATATCACAGTGCTCAGTTACCAGTAACCAAATCACACTTCAGGGGTTAGCTGGTTTACCACTACCTAGTGTACTACCTTACTGACAACTGCCCTTCTTAACCCTTTGCATGCTGGGAAATTTGTCTTCTGCTTAAATGTCGTCTGCTGAATTTCTAAAATACGCATTTTCTTTGATTTTTTTTTCAAAGAATACTATCAGAATAGCAAACAGTTTGGATCCTGATGAGACGCCACGTACTGTGGCGTCTCATCTGGATCCAAACTGTTTGCAAAGGCCTTCAAAATCCGGTTCCAGCGCTTAAAGGGTTAAATCAGAGGTAGGGGGAGAATGGTAATTGAAATAATTTCTTGACAAAGCCCCAAACAAGTTCTGTAGAGTCACTCATGTTCATCCTGTCGAACAACGTGTATCAAATTACCTGCCAAATATTTAGTTCTTGAACATTTACAGATATTGTTTACGTTTTAAGATATTTGTCTTAATTATTAAATTTGACTCATTTGGATATGGCTGGTCAATGATTAACAAACCTGGATCATTTTGGCATAATATCACGCCCTGGCATTTCCTTGTGGAACGTTCTCTCGTATACATGATTATTGTTTTTGCAAATTAAGGGTTACATATTTTAAGGTGTTTAACTTTATTGTCTGCTATGATTTGAAACGTTACAAAGGGCTGAGATGGAACAATCGATCCCTGGATTTATAGTCCAGCCCTCTACCACCAATTGAGCTAGCCGGTTTATAACGTTTTGTTGTTATTTGAAACAAAGTTGTTTATTAGATTTGTTGATTTTTATATTAAAAAAAAAATGTGCATGTCTTAAATGTAGCCTAGATTCTTTGGAGTGATATTAACACTCATCACATCATGTTGTTGTACAAGTTCACATTTGTACAGGGTAAATCACAAACAATATTTGTCATACTTGCATTTTTCCGGTTACGTTTTTTGCTGTACATCCATAGTCATCGTAACCATGGTTAGATGGCTACACGTTTGTCTTTCAGTCGAGGCATCTTCAAGAATTTAATTGACCTACTGGGTTGCCGGTGTTTGGGTTTATTTCGTCCCAACAGAGTGGACTGGTTCAACTTGTTTGACATTCCTGGCAATGAAGTGAGCAGCAAGAAGATGTCCCTGAATGTCCAGAGGGATAACTACCAGTTTGTGTGAAATCCTACCAACCTGCGCATACCAGCAAGTCTTTGTGCTTAATTTAGCAAAGATACCATGCATAAAATATTAATGAGCAAATGTTTATGAACAATGGATAGTTTTATTGTGCATAATAAAATTATTGTTGAATTTTAGCAAAGGTCCAATTGTGGTTATTCAGTTGTTGTTGTTTTTTATTGCAGTTTTAAATGTTGATTCATATCAGATGCAACCCATGTGAAAGACTAAAAAATCTCGTCGGACACAAGGTCCGAAAACTTTTAAAATTTGTCGGACCTCACATTTTGTCGGACCTCATTCTTCTTTAACCAAAGAATAGAAAATACCTTTTGTAGAGTTTTTTTATTATTATTATGACGTTCACATTGTTTATCAAATCTTGACACGGGACAGGCAACGGTCGTGTAGTTCTCCGCTTTCAATTTTCGATCATCACAACGCTTGAAACCAGTAAAATTCAATTCAACAACTCAATGATGTATCGCCTACGTCACAAAACAAGGTGCAATATTTGACTGGTTCTAAGAATTGCGCTTGGAGTTTGTTACGTCACCAGCAAAGACAGCCAGTTCGACTGGTTGGTAAAATTTATTTTAAAGTTAAATAATCTATCGAAGTAAAATAAACATAAATAAGTCTGTATTTTTTGTTACATATTTCTAGTTTCATGTTCATTTTTAATCAAAGTTTTACATATTGTTGTTTTGTTTTTTTTTGTCGAACACGAGGTCCGACAATTTCGGAAATATTATCGGACTTCGTCAAATTTGATCGGATTTGTCCGAGGTCCGACGTCTTTCGCATGGGTTGATCAGATGTCAGTTTTCCATATAATTTTTATTTGCTTGGCTGTTTTCGAAGAAAACCCGAGGATTTGTCATATCCAGGTCGTCGTCCGCCGTCATGTCATATGTAGATGCACCTCGATGAGTTCTACACGCCACACCCATTTTTGAGTCACTAGGTCAAAGGTCACTGTGACCTCTAATATAAAACTTTGACATAGGCTCTAAAATCAAAGTGCTTCCACCTACAACTTTGAAACTTCATATGTAGATGCACCTTGATCAGTTCTACATGCCACACCCATTTTGGGGTCACTAGGTCAAAGGTCAAGGTCACTGTGAACCGTTTTCCATTTATTCAAAACTGCACCCACAGCCGAGCGTTGGCACCTGCTATGCGGTGCTCTTGTTTAACAATGAATTTATGACCAGCGATCAAAGCTAATTATAGTTACATAGGTATGTTGACTTCATGTAGTTCTTGTTTGTACCATAGTATTTCCTAGCATTGTGATATTGTCCCAATTTGTTTAATATCACATTATTTATTTTCCATTTGTTCCCATATTAGCTCTTTGCATTCGTATATTTATAAAATTTCCATACTATATGTTTTCTTGTTGTAAACGATGTAATCATTTAACAAAGTCCTAGATCACTATACTGTATATCAGTCAAGTAAAGTCAATTTATTCGCAAATACATTAGTACATAGCTAAACAACATACACAATACATGTAACATCAATGAACCTACCAATTCTACAGGTAGTGTTTAATCTTCATGTGTCTTTGTTAACAGACAAAGATGCTCCTGTCTTTTATTTGTTATGTTAAAGATGTTGTATGTTCAATTTTATTACAGTTATATGTTGTTTTGTACTATGTTGTTTTCTACCATATTTAAATTTAATATCAATAAAATACTAAGCACTGCCTGTTTTAGATTTTAATAACGAGATGAAAGGATGTATTTGTATGCCCCCCTGGTAGGGGGGCATATAGCAGTTGAACTGTCTGTCCGTCCGAAAACTTTAACGTTGGCCATATCTTTTGCAATGTTGAAGATAGCAACTTGATATTTGGCATGCATATGTATCTCATGGAGCTGCACATCTTTAGTGGTGACAGGTCAAGGTCATCCTTCAAGGTGAAAGGTAAAAAAAATACAATCCAAGGGAAGTAATAAGCTGTAAAAGGGAGATAATTGCTAAACCTGCCAAATGATATATATTAAAATTTTATTTCAAAGCGGTGCAATAGGGGGCATTGTGTTTCTGACAAACAGTTAACACATCTCTTGTTTCTTGCAAGAATGAATTTATTTGCTTAACTGTATATGTTGCCTGAATATCTCATACAACAAGTCACTAACTTCTCTTAAAGGTACACAGTTATGCCACAAGAGGCACTTTTGAATCGTTTTATTTGCTTTACCAGTATATATACATTCAAATGTATGTTACACAATCATGCCTATTATCATCAATTGATTCAAAATCAATATGATTGTATGAATATATTTAACAAAATCAAACAAGCAATCTGACAGAACTCTTACAAACAATTGACAAAATCTACATAAAACTTAAAAATAAGGTACAAGCAATTGACAAAATCTATGCAGAAAATACAAGTACACACAAATGACAAAATTAACATAGAATTTGAAAATACAGGTACAAACAATATTTATGCCCCCCTTCGAAGAAGAGGGGGTATATTGTTTTGCACATGTCCGTCCGTCCACCACATGGTTTGCGGATGATAACTCCAGAACGCTTAGGCCTGGGATCATAGGGACATTGGTCAAGACCAGCAGATGACCCCTATTGATTTTCAGGTCACTAGTTATTAAAAGTGTAGGTGGTCACTAGTTATTAAAAGTGTAGTTTCCTTAAACATTTATTAACATAATAAGTAACTTAATAATTAGTATAACACATACGGTGGTTATCACATTCTTTAGAAATAAATAGAAAAAAGAAACGGATGATCGTACAACTTATATTTTATTACAGAAAGTTATGTAATACTGGAATAACTGACAATTTGTGCAAAATGCCCGTTTATTTGAACAATGTAACTACTTAAATATCATACAAGAAATAATTTTCTTCCAAAGGTAAAAATGACATTGAATGGAAAGGAAAAACTCTTCAGTCAAAGAATACATCATGACTGGGTCTAAATATTATGAATGCTTGCTAAACTCCATCCACTGATGCTAGTAAACACATGGTTTAATACAGTTGGTTTAAACATAACATATCAATGCCTCTGATAAAAACCAGTACAGATGAATTTCTGTAATGCAGAATTCTGCAACCACAATTGCCTAGCTTGTCCCACAGAAGGTACTGACAAGTGAAATGTAAGCAAAATTTACTCTTTAAAATCCTGTATGGAAATAAGCTGCAAGAAACACTGACAAAATGGACAAGTAAGACAATAGGGCATTTCACCAACATGAGTCATCTGAAGCCAAGTGACTATTTTATAAATGTTTATAAATAATCTCCACACCATGTACAGTCAGATCGAGCTTAAGCCATGAAGTTATAAAAGTTAATGCAAAACAAATATCTGAGCTTCGCTTGGTGAAAAGGAGGTTCACGGATAACACTTTCCGCCTAAAGATTTTCCTCAAGAACAGTTTTCTTTTAAACGAAAAGTACAATAAAAGACTGCACTGGCTAAACGACACTCTCCGCACATGCAGCGAGGCTCATATGTATTAACCCTTTGCATGCTGGGAAATTTGTCGTCTGCTAAAATGTTGTCTGCTAAATTTCTAAAATAAGCANCTTGACGTGGGATTACAGATGTCCGATTAAAGATGCGGGATTAAGTCAAATTGTGGATTTGACTCATACAGCTCTCCCAACTTCTCTCCGAACGTGATGTTAGATGGATAAAAACATCTACCGCCGTCAACTGTCCGTCCTCAACAAACGATTGCGCTCGACTGAGACATTTGGCGCGTGCAAATAATAACACACCTCACAGTAAAGGTTATTTAAAAAGGTTACACCACAAAGTCGATTGTCCAGCCCTGTCACATACTTCCCCTGTGTGAGAAATGACGTCCCGTCATTAATCAAATATTATCAAGAATACATCAAGTTGATCATTCATAATACTACAATACTTTTGTAGCAACTTACTTCTCATACTAAGTATAAGATTTCTACAATACTACTACAACTAGGACTAAACAGCTTCCCCTTAAGCTAATTTTCCATTTGAAAGATAAAGATAAAAATAACTCTTGAAGTTACTTATCTTATAGCATATCTTTAAAGCTATAACACCACTTGTATAATAAAAAATCTAATAATAGTTAAGAATATGTACAAGGACATAATATGTGTGCATCAACAAATTGATGCATCAACCAATATATTGAATAGTCAATTCAACATTCAATCCCATGCATAAAATACAAATGTAGATAACTTTAATTGTACAAGTTATCATGAAAATTTAAACATAAAGCAGCTAATACTTTCTGCAGTGATTTATGGTCTAAAGCCTCTACAGTACGTGGTGTTAGTATGTCAGACAAAGCATTCTGTCTTTGTTCTGATGTCATAGTAAACATGTGATAGTCAGCATATCTAGCTGGAGGTTTCCTGCTCCGTGATGACCTTCTTGGAGTTGGAACTGGTATTCGCACTTCTTCTGGTTGCGGTTTAGTCCGTGATCTTGGAGTCGGAACTGGTATTTGCACTTCTTCTGGTTGCAGTTCAGCCCGTGGTCTCGGAATAGGCGGTTCCCTCGTCCTTTGTTCAGCTGTTGCACCTCTAGTTGCTGTCTCATCACTGCTATCATCTGTTGAATGAACATGTAGACTTTCAGGGTACTCCTGTTGATTATCTGTTGTATCTTCTGCATCATCCTCTTCTTCTGGTGTTGTTGCTACACCATCTTGAGGAAGTGCATCTTCAATTATTGAAGTTCTTGGAGAAACGTTACTGCTCTCTACCTCTTCATCTTCATTCTCTTCTCTCTCTTCCTCTTCAACAGCAATTTGTTCTGTTGGTTCTGGAATATCCCTCTTCCTCTGGACTCTGCGGTGGGCGTCCCCACTAGGATAAACATATGCTGCTTCTTCCTCTGAATCCGTATCTTCTGTGACGTCACATGTGTCTTTTCTCTTTGGTCGAACTGTTTCAGTTGCGACCCTAGTTGAACTCTCTTCTTGAGTCGGCGTTTCACTATCTTGTTTCTCCTCTTCTAATCTGCTTGTAACAGTGTACAGATGGTTCCTGTGCACAGTCTTCTCTGCTCCAAGAGGTGATCTTATTCTGTACACTGGAATGTCTACATTAGGTTGATCAATTACTATGTAAAGCTCAGACTCATACCTATCAGCAATCTTATGTTTGCCTTTATGAGCCAAGATTTTTAAGATGACATTGTGCCTTAGTATCATAGTATTTCTTTTGTTTAGTTTGGGCTTTTTCAATAAACCTACTGGCAACCTCTCTCGCTTTACTTATCCTTTCTTTCAAGTCACATACATACTCTTGATTTAACTTGTTGTTACTTGTTTCAGGTTCTTCAAACATGGCATCTATGGGTAGCTTTGGTGTACGTCCGAACATTATTTCAAATGGACTAACTTTTGTTGTTTCATGCTTGGTGCAGTTGTAAGCAAAGACTAATGGTGCTATGTAATTTTTCCAGTCAGATTTTATATCAGACTCTAAAGTTCCTAGCATGTTCAGTAGCGTTCTATTCATTCGCTCTGTACAACCGTTTCCCATTTGATGATATGGTGTTGTTCTGCTTTTTTCATTCCCATTAAGTCACACAACTCTTTGATTAATTCAGACTCAAAATTTGCTCCCTGATCTGAATGAAGTTTTTCTGGGATTCCATATTTGACAATAAAATGATTGAACAAAGCACCTGCTGTTGTTTTGGCCGTCTGATTTCGAGTTGGAACGGCAACTGCAAATTTGGTGAAGTGGTCAGTGATCCCTAAAATATTACCACATCCTTTAGAAGGTTCAAGAGTTAAGTAATCCATGGATACTTATTCAAGTGGGAAAGATGATTAAATGTTCACCATTTCAGCTTTGGTATTGGTAGATGTTTTTCTTTTTAGACACCGATCACAGTAAGTCACCCAATTTTCAACATCTCTAGACATGTTAGGCCAAAAATACCTACTTCTAATCAATGAAAGTGTTCGGTTCCTTCCAGGATGACCAATGTCATTGTGTAAACCATTCAGTACTTCATCCCTATATACTTTGGGTAAAACTAACTGTCTACTCTTTTCAGAACTTTCAGACACCATTTCTTTGTACAAAATTCCTCTTATGATCTTAAATTCTGGAAATGTTTTCTCATCATGAAGTCTTCTTTACTTCTCATCTGGTTCTTGTCCGGTAAAAAGTTATCAATAGCCATGCGTCTCCGTCTCTCAATCAAAGGATCATTTCTCTGATGGGATCTTATTTCTCGCAACTCAATCTGCGCCATCAAACTACCAGGTGTTTCAGTTACTTCAACAATGTTTATGTTGTTACAGTGTAATGTTTCAATGGCAGATATTTGTTCTGCAAAATTGATGCAACAAACTGCTTTAATTGAAGATTCTTTTATTTCAACATTTTCGGTAATGTCTTTCAATGTTACACATTCATGTGGGTACCTGCTCATGGCATCTGCATCACCATTTTTAAGACCAGCTCGGTAAGTGATATCAAAATTAAATTCACTTAAGGCAGAAACCCAACGTTGACCCGTAGCATCAAGCTTTGCTTTTGTAAGAATGTAGGTCAATGGGTTGTTATCAGTGAATACCTTGAAATATTGTAGAGACAAGTAATCTTTAAATTTTTCAGTTACTGCCCATTTCAATGCCAAGAATTCTAATTAGTAAGCAGAATAATTTTTCTCAGACTTGGATAAAGATCTGCTGGCATATGCAATTACTCTTTTGTCCTGGTACAATACAGCACCTAAACCAGTGACACTGGCATCAGTGTGAAGCTCAAAAGGTTTGGTGAAGTCAGGATATGCTAAGATAGGCGGAGACGTTAAAAAAGTTTTCAACTTATCAAATATAGTTTGTTCTTTTGATGTCCACTTCCATTCCTTTTTTATTTTCTTGGATCCTTTCTTACAAGCAGTTGGTGGAAGGAGATCAGTTAATGGTCTGGTAATAGAAGAAAAATTCTTAATAAATCTCCTATAATATCCTGCAAAAGCAATGAAGGATCTTAATTCATCAGAATTTTGAGGTGTCGGCCAATTCTTATTTTTTCTATCTTTCCTGGATCAGTCTCAATGCCTTCACTTGATACAACATGATCAAGAAATCCAATTTTCTCTTGAATGAAGAAGCATTTCTCTGGGGCTAACTTCAGTCCACATTCAGCAAGTCTCTTTAAAACTATATCAAGTCTTTCCAAATGATGTGTGTATGAGTCGGAAAAATAATGAGATCGTCCAAGTATATGACGCATATTTTCATATTTAATTCGCCTAAACATTCTTGCATGAGACGTTGGTAGGTTGCAGGACTATTTGATAAACCGAATGGCATTTTGTTAAACTGAAAGAACCCTAAAGCTCCAACTGTAAAGGCTGTTCTTTCTTTGTTTGTCTCCTCTATTTCCACTTGATGGTATCCTGCTTTCATATCGATTGTTGAAAAATATTTGGCTCCATTTAAAACATCAAAAACTTCTTCTAATCAGGGCAAAGCGAATAAATCTTTTACTGATTTATTGTTAAGTTCCCTATAATCTACACACATTCTTAAATTTCCATTTTTTTTTCTAATTAAAACAATGTTGCTACACCAAGGTGATTTGGATTTTCTTATTATTCCTGTGTCTAATAATTGTTGTAAATGTTGTTGTACCTCATCTATCATATGAGGTGGTATTCGTCTGTGTTTTTGTTTGAATGGCACTTCGTCAATCAAATCAATCCTATGTTTAATTTGATCACAATTTCCAATATCATGATCCCCTTTTGAAAATATATGTTTGTGCTTTTCAAGCAATTTAACTATTTGACTCTTCTGGTCTGAGTTTAAAATGTTATTGGCATCAATTGAGATCTGTTGTAACACATCCGTTTCATCAAGTTTATTACTAGTGGGTATATTTGTTTCAATTGTTGCTGGCTGCAACTCACATATCAAGTCTTTGGTGATATAACCACGCTATTGGTGGTTAAATTAGAAATGTTGACAACAATAAGTTGACCCTTTGAAAAGGAGTAATTAACTAAACCTGGTGTTATGTCTACAAATTGTGGTAAACCAGTCAATGCTGACTCTGTGGTCACAGCCGTGGTAGGTTGCATGTCCAATTCTCTGTCTGAGAAACAATAAATATCCTTGGACTCATTTGGTCCTAGAATAATTTTGTTCTGATTTGCAGATTTTACAATGGAAATCCTATGATTATTTTTCTGTAATTCTTTTTCTCGGATATTCATTATCCTAAATGCTAGGTACCAAGGTACATGCATGTTTGCCTTCTTCAAATATTGTGTGCCAAACTGGCTTTTACAATTGTCAGGAAAACATGACAAAATATTTGTACCAATAATAATTGGTGTCAAAGCTGAAAAATCAGTGTCCTTAGAAATTAGAAATAGACATTTAAGTCGTACAGCTCTAGGTAAACCATCGTTTACTTGTATTTCAGCTTCAATAAAGCCAGAATATGGCAATTGATTGCCATCCGCACATTCGATCTTGATAAGTTCATTCAAAGGTTGAATTGAAATTGATTTTAAATGTGTATTATAGATTTGTTGGGCTATGACACTAACACAACTTCCCGTGTCTAGAAGTGCTCTTGTTTGAATCTGTTCAATCGACCGGCTAACTTCATTTCAGTCACCGACTAAGATAGGGTCTTTTTTCGAAGTACCACCATTCGACCCTTTCATAATGGTACATGTTAGTTTGGGCAGAGCCTTGCAATGTGGCCCTTACGGCCGCAATTATAACATTGAGGCAAGAAATTCTGGCTGCATAGTGGGCGTTGTGGTTCTTAAGACCTGCCCCGCTGACTGCCTTGTCCTCTAACAGGGGGTTGACTGTATCCCCTTCTTTGACTCCTACTGAAGTCTCTACCTGTGTACATTGATGAATTATGTTCATGTTTTTCTTTTTCCAACCTCTCAATTCTTTCATTCAGTTTAATCAATAGATCTTTCATTTCAGATAATTCTGATTTCTTTGGGTCAATATTCAGTGCATGGCACTTTTTTATTTCAGGCTCTGGGCCTTTAATTTCTGTTTCCATTATTCTTAATTCTAATTTAAATTGGTCGTTTTTATGCACTGTATCGAATTTATATCCTGCCATCTGTTTCATTTCTTTCTTTAGACCTTTGTATAAAACTCTCTTTAAAATCTCAGTGTTTCCTTTCATTAGTCCTCCTTGTTTGACAATTAACTCAAACAAATCTTCCAATCTAGCACAATATGTGGATATGTCCTCGGTTAGTTTTTGTTCTATCGAGTAGAATCTTTGCATTAATGATTCTACTGCTTCGATACATCCAATCTCTTGTTCAAGTTTCCGAACCGCAACATCCAAGGTTAAACCTACACCTGCTCTTCGCAGATGATCAGATTCAGAATTACTACTGCCGCTACTTATATTACTACCATTTATACTTCTATCAGTAATATGACTATCGCTTATAAAACACATTTTTATGTTGCTACTACCATTAATATTTTAACTGCAAATACATCTACCAGATCAGCAATCCCCTCAATGAATATTTCTTGTACGAACAATATCACTCCGTATGTTTATTTGTCGTTTATATGATAAACTGCTGACATGACATCATACATGTTTCTAATCACTGCCAGCCGATATTGTTGGAGCTAAAAGAACAGTTTTAAGATTAGTTATGTTGAATATATGCATGTATACTGTTGCAATGTTGAGTAGTATGATTATGATTTGATCGATGCTAAACAAAATGATTTTTTCCAAGAGCTTTACATCTAAATTTGAAAGTTACAATTACACACTGTATTGTAACACATACAAAGTGTACTTTACAAAAATTCACACGTCTTAAAAGTCATACCTAGTTCCTTTTAAAGATTTTATTGACATAATTCGTTACAGACTTTGAGCACACCGACTACAACAGATGCCATGAACGCCCTCTTACAACATCTGTTCTGCCAAAACGTAAATTCGATAACCTGCGCCAAAAATGAGCTGAACGTCGTATGCGGCTCTGACGGGCAGCTATATCCAAACGAGTAAGTATGACACTCATCAGTCTTATGATTATTGAATATGTAACCGAGATGAAAAACACATAGTAGACCGAACTAGGAATCTAACACAAAGACATGCAATGAATAGTAAATATTTCAAATGACGATGCTGCATAGGGTTATTAAGGGCGCTTTAGATATCTCGGGAGCACCATTTAGCCATCCTATGAGATCTTTCAGGGGTGCGTCCTACAGGGCTGCCGCAACGAACTAACCGCCTATCATGCCGTCCCTCGCCAGGCGACTGTGGCTCTTACGTCCAGAAGAGCTGACGCAAAAATGACAGCGTTGAGGCCTTCAAGAGAAGCCTCATCACATTGTGTGATATGACAGACTCGGCATAATTTAATTTTCGGCGTAGCTTTCAATTTGAGAGCCAAAACCGTGCTTTTATCAACTGTTATATCAACACCGCATAAAAATAACAACTTTTATCAAAGCAGTGTATTTTACTCAGACAGCTATGCATAGCAAGAAAAAAAGAAAACTCAATTGCAGTATAAGTTAATAAAACTGATGGAATGTTCGGAATTGTCTCCCATGTATAAGCATTTCTTTCAGTTTGTATTCATTATTGACATTATATACCAGTCTGATAATTTGTGTATCTCAGGTGCGAACTCGGAAAAGCAAGCTGTACCATTCCCGGACTGCGGATAATGCCGGATCACACTAGCTGCTAGAAATACGCTTAAATTCAAAATTGTAACTGTTAAATCGGTAATAAAGTTTGAATTAATTCAGCATTAATAAAGTTAAGTTTCTTTTGTTTACGATTTACCTTTTATTACACAGATGCGTGCAATGGAAAACCTCAAATGTAGTTGTTTGCGAATAGGTGAACGTGCTTAATTGTCGCGTTTGGTGAGAATGAAATCAAAAGACCGGAACAATTAAGAGCAATAGTTCCGCATACGTAAATCTCGATTCCAAATAAAGCATAGTGGAGACCCGTGGATAACTAGCGTAAGTGTTTTGAGACCACGCATCTTTTGAACAAAGTAAGGTAAACGCATATTAAGTGAGTATGATTACCACATAGACATGTGAGGAATTGCTCTTACTTAAATGTATTTACATTAAATATTACACTGTAGATGAGTGACAAGGAAATAAAGTGGCAAGCAAAGTTGAAAAATAGGCTGCTTTCCAGTAATGTCCATGTGTAAACCAAAAACACTGGCCCCATGTAAATGACCATTGTTTAGCTTTATTCGTTCATTGATGAGCAATGTTGTTGAAAATCAATATTCAAACGTATAAACCAATACGCTTGGACGGATCACATCGTGGCAAAAAGAAAGATACGTGGAACTTTAGGAAAGTCTATACACAAGCGATTAACGCATTAACAATGTCGGAAAAAAACTTTTGGTGATGTGATAGAGAATACCAAACAAATCAACAAAACACTTTATAATATACAACAAAAAACACAAATTGCAATTGATAACAGTACTGAAATGAAATGGAAAAAGCAATTAAATCTTAAAGAAAATATAGACTGGAGAATAATATATACAATCCCACTTAAGTCAACAATCGATACATATCTACGCAAGTGTCAATATAAGTTATTAACAAGAATAGAACCAACAAATAAATTTCTAACAAAATGCGGACTGAAAGCGTGTAGTTTGTACGAGTTTTGTCAATCAAATATTGAAACAATTGACCATCTATTTTGGGAATGCAATTATATTAAAGAATTATGGACTAAACTGCAACACTTTCTGAAAGATGTGAAGATTGAAATACAATTAAGCAAAGAAATAGCTTACTTGGATTTATCGACAAAAAAGTATACAATCATGTTCTGAACTTTATTCTAATTTTAATGAAAACATTTATATTTAACATGAAAATAAAAAAATGCATTCCAAATTTCAATATCTTTCTTAATTATCTCAAGATCAAAATACAAACAGAACTTAATATATTAGTTTGTATTACTTGTTCTACATATTAACTTTTATGTAGGTGCCCATGCTCTCAACAATTGGAACTTGTTTGTATGTCTCTTAAACGTCAACCACGAAGTACCAACAATAAATGTATCAAACACTTTTTTTATTATGTATTGAACTTTTTTTTACTTTTCAAGATAATTTATAGTAAATTGTTTTCCATCTATATATTATATGTTAAAATACCAATGTTTGTATGTATGCAAGTGTAAATTTTATTTATGAAAATGTTGTGAACATGGTAAAATAAATGAAAAAAAGGGAAAGTCTTGACATTGCTTTCTGCTTTTAAAACAAATGCGTTACACTATAACATAAAGTGAAACTTCACCTGCACCATCAGGATTTGAACCTTATTATACCTTATTATACCTTACTATACAACGCGGTTTTGTTTATTTTTTTGCAAGGAGCCAATTGCAAAACAGTGAGCCACAAAACAAGTGCACAAGACAAGACACACACATACTCATTAAACGCACAAGCATGAATACAAATGGAACGGTCAATGCGACAGCGTTAAGGGTTAAACTGGTTTTGACGATTTTTTAACCTCACACTTATAACAAATTTATCAGTATAAATTTAAGTGTACATAAAAAGTAACTACATATCATCACGATTCAAATTAAATTGCAGTAAAAGATAATGCATTTCAATTTAATAACCATTTTAACTACTCAATGGTTATACACAGACCAGCAAGATATTTGGAACGACCAGAGCACCAAAACAGTAACTTTCCGAGGCACGATGAAAAGTAACCAAACCGAATAGCATCTCGTATTGATTAAAACGCTTTTTTAGAGAAATATCATCATATAGGTAAAAATTCAGATAATGGTCGTGCAATACAAAAAAAAGAAGCAATACGTTTGTAAACGGCCAAATTACAAAGCTTGTCTGTGTACGTCTATCTTTAGCTGCATAAAACGTACAAGTTTTATAGTTTCAAATAAGTTTAAAAAAATCAAATAAAATCAAATATAACAGCCCGTAAATCTGTTATGATTTAATAAATAACGAAATTATTTTAATCTGAAAAACCAATAAATTATCATCTCAAATTTATTACCAGCAACCCATCTAAACGCAATAAATAGACCTAGGTTACTATAGATCTTTGAAATTTGAAATAATACTCGTTTATGTAAACCTGTACTAAGTTATGCTTTATCAAGAAAATCCACAAGGATGTTAGTGGTTTAAAATAGTACATACTTTTTTTTTCTTTAATCAGTTTATTTATTTAAAATATAGAACTGATGAAATGCAAATTGGGATATAAGTTAATCTAAAGCAAAACGACATGGACTTAAACATACGTGTTCATGCAGTGCATTGACAACAGATGATGAGTTTGATTAAACGTTCTCATATTGACTTTCATCAAATTAACGTATGCATAAGCTACTAAAAGACATATGAGAAGTGTGTTGGTGCTTAACATCGACATTTGATGGACGCATATACTCTAAATCCATGTTGCTTGCTTATTCCATTTGTCTTGGAGTTGTTGTCATTGTATTCCAGGATTAACCCATGTATGCCTAGTGGACTCTCCCATCCTTCTAAATAGGATCACTTTATTTCCAAAATAAGGGATGTCTAGTATATTTATTTCTATATTAAGAATATTTCTTACAGAAATTCCTTTAAAGTGAGACTTTTCGATTTTGTCAAATATTTATGAATTTATATAAAATGTGTTAAAAATTAGTATACAAATGTACATACATTTCAATATAAATTAAAATAAAAGTTAAGAAGAACATATGTCGAAAAATGCAAAATAAGCCAGATATTTAAATCTGAAATCGAAAATGGCTTCCAGCCTAATTCGCCAGCATGTATAACATCCATTTACAATGTGAATCTAAATTTAGTTTTAGTGCAGATTCGTTCATACGACACAAAGAGACAATTTTGTTTCCTAACAAATACGAGTAAAAGTGTCGGCATCGGCTTTATACAGCGCTAACTTGTCTTTGCTGCATTTTATGAAATTCGTCTTCAATATATACTTTTTCTTGCATATTTTGTGTTATTGTAACATATTGTTATCAATATATTACAATTAAACACATATAAAAATTTGACAAAATCGTACAGTCTCACTTTAAGCAAACAGCACAGACCCGGATGAGACGCCGCATCATGCATCATGAGTGAGAGAAAATTATTGAATGTAAGCTGTAATTACATTTAAAAAAAGATGTGTTTGTGAAACACTATGTCCCCTTTTGAGCGATTTTGACCCATATATTCGACCTTTGACCTAGAAGGATGACTTTGACCTTTTACCACTCAAAATGTGCAGCTCCATGAGATAGACATGCATGCCAAATATGAAGTTGCTTTCTTCAATATTGCAAAAGTTATGGCCAATGTTAAAGTTTGACGCAAACAAACCAACAAACAAACCAACAAACAGACATGGAAAAAACAATATGTCCCCAGTATAGACTGGGGGACATAAAAATATCACCTCAACACAATATCTTTGATCGTAGGACTATTCCCAGAAATAGTTGTACTTTCATGGAAAATATATTGTGTGACAAGATGTAGACTTTTGTATGTCAGATCATTTCAAAATAATCAAGAAATATCTTCAAAAAAGATATAATTCGTATATCCTGACTTTGAAATAGAGGTAGAAAATTTACTTTTTCAAGTTATTCAAGTAAAAACAATTGTTTAAGTATTGTTGTATTCTTTTTACACTTAAAAGTCCCGTTTTCACCGCATGAAATGTTTGTCATGAAGTGCACGTATATTAAGCCACATAATAGTGTTCGTAGATTATACTACGTGTGATCACATCATATGTGTCATCACGTGGTTGATTATGAATTTATTTCTTCGTCATCTAAACATTTAATATTTGATTAAGACGCAGCTTTCTTTCTACACATTCAAATAACACTGTTACATCCGCGTCATGCGAAAATTGGTCTTATGGCATATGCGGCCAGCGTAGCTCAAGCCCAGCCTGCGCAGTCTGGTCAGGGGCTACGCTTTCCGCTATAAAAATG
Organism: Dreissena rostriformis; assembly: GCA_007657795.1. NCBI lineage: Eukaryota > Metazoa > Mollusca > Bivalvia > Myida > Dreissenidae > Dreissena > Dreissena rostriformis. The sequence continues at coordinate 34,261 of VMBQ01001305.1, read as the reverse complement.
CACGCAATATTTCGTTGTATCTCCTGAGTATCCTCCTCAGTATGCATATCCTGACAAGACTGCGCAAATGCGCAGGCTGGACTGGAGCAACGTTGGCAGCATATTGCATGATTCATATGTTTGCATGACGCGGGTCTTTAAAAAATGTATTGCGTCTTGTAAATAAAACATCACGCCACGATACTTTCCAATAGAAAATTGAAGGGAAACGTGTTGCAGAAAAGATTTTCAGACCGACTTACCACGTCACACATGTGTGGCTAGATGATTATAACGATTTCCCTTCTATCATGGACACTATATTATTTCGGTAGTTTTGTCTCACAAAGCAAGTCAAATGGCATTAACCGATAGGTTTTCATTCATTTCTTTCCGTAAAATTCGTGTTATTTGATATCATGAAAGCAATATTGTGTTATCAACATAAAACGTTTATTAATAGTACATTCCGTCTTCCCCTGACGATGTACTGACCCAGCACTGACCCTCAGAGTCTTGGGGATGTAATTTACCGGTAATGCGTAATTGTAACTGGGCCAAAATGAACAGGCATATAGTAGTCCTTATTTCCCTGCACTGATTTGTGAAACATCCTTTTCTACAAAGTCGCGATGATGTTGCCAATGTTCCGGGAGATTGTGCTCAAATCAGCCAATGGCATGAATGGAGTGTATTCATTCGGGTCTCCTGGCGTTATGTGAAGATCATTTAAGGTAAAAATCTTGGTTAAACAGCTACGCCGAATAAATTTGACGCGTGAAAGAAGGTCATAGTACATGAAATGCTATTGAACTTAATATTTATAATCTCGAGTGAACGTATATGTTGACCATGAAGTTGTTTACACATTGTATCACACAACACATATGCTACACATTTATTGTGAAATTATTAAGTTTAACAGTACATGTGTACATTCGAAATATTCTGGACTATGGCGTCGATAAGACGATCCAGAACGAAATTGCGGCACGATTTCAATTATCTGTTGGAAGTTGAAAAGCCTCGTCACGAAGTGATAACGAAATTCGACTTCAGTCAGTTCTTAAAGCCCCATTCATACTCAGAACTCAATGAAAATTTCGTACAATATTTCGTAAAATGAAGTTAGCCAATAAAAAATCAGTGTTCCGTATAGCAATAGCCAAAATCTCAACGCCAGATGTGGTTTGGTAACATAGATGTTTGTAGAAACAAAATGCTCGTTTTTATTGTGTTTGTGGCATAATACATTCCATTTAAATTTCCCGAGACGATATCTAGTCATACAACACACGAACACTAACATGGTACCATTTTAGTGTTCGTACGTCGTATGAAAAGAAATCAGTGCGGGCAATTAAAGACCCATTACTACTCAAAATTAACGAAAAGTTCGTTCAATATTTCGCAAAAAAAAGTTAAACGATTAACAATCAGTGTTCTTATAGCAATTGCCAAATTTTCAACGCCAGATGTGGTCTTGTAACATAGATGTTTGTAGATACAAAATGCTCTTTACTTTGTTTGTGCATAATTAATTCCATTTTACGATATCTATTCATACGACACATGAACACTAACATGGTACCATTTTAGGTTTCGTGTGTCGTATGAATAGATATATTTGCGGGAAATTAAAATGGAATTAATTGTGTCACACAAAACGAGCAATTTGTATCTACAACAATTTATGTTACCAGACCACATCGGGCGTTGAAATTTCGGCAAATGCTATAAGGAACACTGATTTTTAATTATTTAACTTTATTTTGCGAAATTGTATACGAAATTTTTGTTGATTGTGAGTAGTAATGGGTCTTAAAAATGGAATTTATTGTGACACGAAAAATTAAAAACAAGCATTTTGTATCTACATACATCTATGTTAACATAACACATCTGGCTTCGACATTTTGGCTATTGCTATAAGGAACATTGATTTTGTATTGTTTAACTTTAATTTACGAAATATTTGACGAAATGTTCGTTGATGTTTGAGCATTAATGGGGCTTTAAACAGTAAAAGTGCTTGTGTATTCGGATTTGTCTAATTATTTGATAATGAATGTAATACATATATCATGTATGTCATTTTAAACATAATCAATGGTTATGTAGTTAAAAGCCGTTTCCCTTATCAAAGAACCAAGCTCAGCAGAACATGCTTAAAGACGTTAGCACGGACTGCATGGATGAACTTGAAGTATATGCTTTGCAAACTGAAACTGAACTGTCCTGTACTGAAAAATCACAAAAACTTCCACAATTCTGAAGAAAACTACAATGAAACTTATGGCATGACGATACTGTGAATATTTCACTGTATGCTTTGTCTGTAAAGCTTTGTAATAAAATACTAGATGTTTTTCCTTGACATTTGGTAAGGAATACATCTTATAATGGCGCAGCGAAAGTTTCACTTTTTTATATGTGTGCCACTTTGTAATGAAATATACGCGAACAATAGGCCGTCTTAAAAGAAATAGGAATTCATGGTGTCTGATGCCACCGACCATAACGACACGTACTGTCGAAATTTGCTTACGTAGCCTATGCGATTAATGTCATTTAACGTGCCTTGCAAACACAAGTATATAAGTAATGCCCTATCTACGGGGCGTTAATGAAAGTGCGAATATGCGTACATTTGTAAATGAAAAACTACGTTGATGCTTGTGTTATCTGCGTCGTCTGTTGATTCAATCTTATTAAAATTGAGCCTCGCTCTGTGAAAAGGGGGTTTAATGCATGTGCGTAAAGTGCCGTCCCAGATAAGCCTGTGCACTCCGAAAAATATCATAAAAGCGGAAAGTGTCGTCCCTCATTAGCCTGTGTTGACTGCACTATCTAGTCTGAGACGACACTTTACGCACATACATTAAACGCTCTTTTCACAGACCAAGGCTCTATTGTATTCTAACGTTCGTTTTATTAGTCGCCGATGCTAGATTAGCGGTTAGTATTATATAGAAGTATGAAGAAGCTCCAGACGGAAGATTGTTTAAGCCATTTATGCCTAGTGGACTCTCCCATCCTTCTAAATTGGGTCAATTTATTTCCAAAATTAGGGATGTCTAGTATATTTATTTCTATATATAGAATATTTCATACAGAAATTTCTTTAAGCAAACAGCGCAGACCCTGATGAGACGCCGCATCATGCGGCGTCCCATCAGGGTCTATGCTGTTTGCCAATGCCTTTTTTTCTAGACGCTAGGCATAAATGGGTTAAATGGGTTAAATGAGATTGCGACATGATTTTGGCCGAGTGCTTAATTGAACGTATTCAGTAAATGATATGTCTGCAAACAAAGACACGAACGGAAGATAAGCGTGAAACGGATTCATATATTCACATGGTCATTAGCCAATCGCGAACTTTTCATAGTATCAGCTGATGATTGTAAAAATCACGAATCTCACTGGCATAGATTCGAAAAGGTCTACGTAAGTCAAACATTCCACCATGCAGGCTGTGTGGTTTATAGTTGTCGTCAAAGTTGGTAAGTAAAATCTGGGATCATTGTTTACGGGCGCTTTTCTTATAAAGGCGTTATTTTCGAATCGTTGTTGTTAATCGGTAAATACACACTATCTGAATTTCCTGACAATTAGCCAGTTTGCGAAATAATGAAAATGACATATATTCGTTAATTGACCGATGCACGAATTGAATGAGTTCGGCTTATTAAAAAACAAACTATTACTAAGAACTGCCAAAAAACGCAATCGTAATGAAAAATCCATTTTTACTATGCTCAAATAAAACACTAAATGTATAACTTGCGCATATGTTGGTAGTTATAATGATACTTACATTTTAACATTTCAACATTGAATTTCTATTCTATAATCATGTTGAAATAAGAAATAACTTTTACAAATAGATGCTAAATAAGAGTATAAGAGTATAAATAAAATGTCCATAGCAGCAAAAACTGAATATACCAACATTGTATTAATAAAGCAGAATTACATCAACGAAGGCTAACACAAGTATGGACTTAAAACCGAGAAAATTAGTTACTCGGAACTAAGTGATAATTGTTTGTTTTTATCTCCAAACAAACGCAAAAGAAACCTCATATCGTTTTTGAATATGCGAACATTCATGTGACACAGCAGCATAACGGAATAACGTTGTTTATTACTAAAGATTCGTTGAGTTCCGAATAAGGTCTATTGTTACTTTTGTTTCTGTCTTGCAGTTCTCGCAAACAAACCACCACCTACTCATAACTGCCACAGCGATCCTTTGCCGTGCGTAGAGCTTGCAATTCACGGCGTTGATCAGGGGTTATGCCGTGAATTGATTTCATCAGTGGACTGTGCCAATATACACGGCCATGGTGCACACGGTGATAACACGCAGCCAATATGTGGTACGGACGGCGTGTCATACACACATCAGTACGTTTCAAATATTGTTTCGAATCTACTAATTGGTTACACCTAGTAATAACATAAATGCTGGTGTTATTAATTTCTAGTTGAAAAATATTGTGACATCCCAGATATAAAAAAAAACTATATTAAAAAACAGGTAAATTAGAATCACACCACCAGCCAAAAAATAGTTTTATTCAATTGCAACTAATTGTCATTTGTAAAGTAGAAAACTTAGTGACGTACGTAAGAACTGGACATGGATGAATGATCTATATGAATTGTTACTTCACGTAGACACAATTTTGGTTCTGCGACAATTATGAGTAATGGTATCGGTATATGCGTACCGGTTCTGTATGAATTGCATTGAAGACGATTATTTTATTTATGGTTTCAATTAAAGACAGTTCATACGTTTTATTTGACATACATTGTTAATATTCATGTTTATGTTTAAGATTGCGAAAATCATATTTTGACATTAACTTTGCATGTATATAAAAACATTAAACTATTGCAGAAAAATATGATTTTGTATTGGTCATACGCCAAAGTGCATTTCCTTCCAGTTGCCAGTTTGCAAAAGAAAGATGTAGGGTTATTCTACAACCAAACAACTATATGAACGGACAGCAAGTGTTCTCGTTAGACATTGCTCACGACGGCATGTGCAATCAAGCGACAGTAGCACCGAGTGAGTAAAATTTGATCTTTATATACACGTTTTATATTAAAAAAGTGAAATTAAGTTGTATAAGCAGTGGCAAGACATATTAAACCTATATAAACACGTCTTTAACATATTTATTACACCTACGTGTAATCATGATATCAAATGACTTGTTATCCCCACACTTTTTGAAAAAAAGGTGGGGATATTGTGGTGATCTCCGCCGTCCGTCTGTCCGTCCGTCCGTCCGTCCTGGCCAATATCTCCTCCTACAATATTAGCACTAGAACCTTGAAACGTACACACATGGTAGCTATGAGCATATGTGCGACCCTGCACTATTTGGAATTTTGATCTGACCCCTGGGTCAAAAGTTATAGGGGTTGGGGTGGGGCCGCGTCAGAAATTATCACTCATTTTTTTAGGTTATTTTACATTTACTTCTTTATTTCTACACCGATTCACTTCAAATTGATACTGGACCTCTCTTATGACAATACGGTCAATCTCAACCATGCATGGCCCCATTCCCAACCCTGGGGCGCCCCGCCCACATAGGCCACACCCACCAAAAATTTCCATTTACTATAATTTTTTCATTTCTACACGGATTCACTTCAAATTGATACTGAACTTCTCTTATGACATTAGGGTCAATCTCAACTATGCATGGCCCCATTACCAACCCTGGGGCGCCCCGCCCACATAGACCACACCCACCCAAAATTGCCTTTACTATAATTTCTTCATTTCTACACCGATTCACTTCAAATTGATACTGAACTTCTCTTATGACAATACGGTCAATCTCAACTATGCATGGCCCCATTACCAACCCTGGGGCGCCCTGCCCACATAGGTCACACCCACCCAAAATTGCCTTTACTATAACTTCTACATTTCTACACCAATTCACTTCTAATTAATACTGAACTTCTCTATGACAATACGGTCAATCTCGACTATGCATGGCCCCATTACTAACCCTAGGGCACACCTAGGTCAAACATTCGGTGTGGGGATACGCGTCGGCCTCTGCCGCGCCATTTCTAGTTTTATCATATTTCCATGACAGCTTTGGTATAAATTGGAAACGGAAAAGCGTTATGCCATCAAACCAAATTTGGTGTGAAACGTTTGGAATCAACCATAAAAAATGGCTTTCAATTTTTGTGTATGCACTTATGTACAATAGTTTACAGCGATTTTGATAAAGTCGCTATCGCATAATATAATGGACAAAACACAAGTAAACTCAAAAGGTGATACAACAGGTTCGGAAGATACGACACAATTCCGCTATATAAAAATACACTTACCTTGCTGAGGAGTTATTCCTATTGACAACAATAACAATGCTTAACCTTCATGAAACTGGGAGTCAATTACAAACAATTTAAACGAATATGAAAAACAGGTTCTCCTGTTTTGATATTGTCATCAAATAAAATGTATGTTTTAAAGAAAGTGTATCACAAATTCAGTTCCCAACTGTGCAAACAACAGCTGCCTTGACCCGACTCTCAGTGGCCAAGCGGTCCAGCAATGCCTTCAAATACTGTCCCTTCCTTGTACGACTGGCGTGGAGGTCTGCGGCACAGACGGGATAACATACGCACATTAGTATGATGAAATTGATGGATCTTCTATATATATAATAGAAAAATAGAACTCTGTCAAACTAAAACTGAGAAATAAAGTAATTGTGTAATTATATTTATTAAAGAATGCTAAATGCCGATATAAATCCATCGACATTTTAAGATTTGTATTAATATAAATCAATCAAAATAAAAAAGCATTGTAGAAATAATAGACATTAAAACAACAAAAATTGTGTTGGCCGTTGCGGTATATTTAATGCTATTGCATAAATGCAATTAAAATCACACTCTCTTAAAATTATTTGTGTCAGGAAATCTGTTAAAGAGCGTAAATCATACTGTATTGCAATGCCTAATATTCATTGAAGTAAAACACATCTTGTAGCTGCGATTTAGCGAGGGCTCATTGCAAGAATGCCAACATAACAAAGGCCCACGACACACCATGTAGAGTCTCCACTCAACACACCACGCAGACGACACAACCATCAACGAACGCTGCTTCTACAAATGTACGAATATTCGCACTTTCATTTACGTCCCATGGGAATTGAATAATCGCACTTAAATAAAGCGATATGATGAACTGTTATATTTCCCTTTGTATGCAGGTACATCACGCCTTTTCTTAAAAACCATCGTTTTTCTAAGCTTATATTTAATCAAAGCGTTAAATATTATATCAACGTCCTATCGTTAAATTTATTTTGTTTTCTTTTACATCACGAACGAACACGTTATTGAATGTTTTAAATAAAAATTAGTAAATACATGGTATTTTATACAGTAATGTAGAAGGACGTGCAGTGAAAACATGTATTTATTTGAAATGTGCATTCTATGTTTAGTTTGTCAAGTCCTGATTTATGAAACTTGAAAATGCCTCTCGGATATTGAGCGAAATGAATAACAAGTTTTTGTGTCAGTCGAATCATGATCGTGATTATTAAGTCAAAGTACATGTGTTTATATTAGTTAATATTAATTAAAACATCTCAAGAAATGATTATTTTTCATACTAATTGAATATTGTGTTGTAATATTACACACGTTTATGTCTATGTCTGTTTGACACAGGCCGCAGCCTCGGCATCAACAGCCCCGCAGTCCGCGACCTCAACCTTGCCTCCCACGACAACTGACCCACCTACGACAACCTCGACGTTGCCTACCACGACCACGCAGTCGGCGACGGACATCCTCGTGCACGTCTTCTGTCTGAACGCCGCCTCCATAACATGTAACACTGGGTTCAATGTCATCTGCGGCTCCGATGGCAATTTCTATCCAAACGAGTATGTGTTTTCCCCTTTCGCAATCAAGATGATTAACTACTTTTGAAACAGAACACCAACAATACAAGTATAAAGCCCAAGAACGGTCAATGCATAGCATTTGCGGTTTAAATCGGTTTAGGGGCTAGGAAACCCTGCGCTTTATCCAGAATTGATCGCAAAAAAAACGCATGTCTTAAACGTTGTCAATCAAATGTATCTGACCATATAAAAAATGAAAAACTGAATGCCCAAACGTGACGTAAGAATCGAATACTACACACATTATTTTAAAGCCCCATTACGACTCAAAATCAACGAAATGTTCGTGCAATATTTCGTAAAATAAAGTTAAACAATTGAAAACAGTGTTCCTTATAGCAATTTCCGAAATTTCAACGCCAGAAGTGGTCTGGTAACATAGATGTTTGTAGATATAAAATGCTCGTTTTTATATATTTTTGGCGTATTCAATTCCATTTTAATTTCCCGAAACGATATATATTCATACGACACATGAACACTATTTTGGTATCATTTTAGTGTTCGTGTGTCGTATGAATAGATATAATTGCGGGAAATTAAAATGGAATTAATTGTGTCACAAAAAATAAAAACGAGCATTTTGTACCTACAAACATCCATGCTACCAGAACACATCTGACTTTGAAATTGTGGCTTTTGCTATAAGGAACATTGATTTTTTATTGGATAACTTTATTTTACGAAATACTTTTAAAAAATTCCGTTGATTTTTGAGTATAAATGGGTCTTTAACTTTGTGAAATATTGATCACGTAATCCCTCATTTACACACATTATAAATTATTTGAGGACGATTTTTTGAAATTTGGGTGTTCCTATTTGTAAAAAGACGTGAGCTGTATGAAGCATCGCGGTAATGGGTTTAAGGTTTATATTTTTTCCGTTAGTCTATCGGTAACATTGTCATGTCAGCTTCTTATGTTCTTTACTCTTTTGAAGAATTTTCAGGTGGTTGAGATCAAGAGGCATGTTGTAGTCACACAATCTAAAACTAAAGGTCACATTCAATTGATGGTGAAAACGAATATGGCGGGGGATGCAGCTGTCCTTAAGACTGCCTCGTACATTGATTGTCCTTAATATATACTTGTAGTATTGTACTTCAAAATCGTTCTTGGCCGATAATAATACTATATGGAAATTCATTATATATTTCTCAGAAATGTCTCCATGCATTCTTTTATCTTTTTCAGCTGCGAGTTCAGCAAAGTTTCATGCACTAAACCAGGCCTGCGCATAATGCCGGACACTAGCACCTGTCATGTTCGCTAAGTTCCAGGCGGATGATCAGCTTATGTGTACGTTTGTGGTAAAATTGAAACTGAAACAATAAATCATATTTCCAAAACCTGAACTTCCAAATTCTTTTTCTTTTAATTCGTTTACGAGTTTTTAAAGTTTCAAAGTTAGTGTTCGATTCGGCATACCGCCTTTGAATAAATACCTATACAGAAAAGAATAATATGGCCAAGGCAGGGAATCTTGCAATTTAACGTATACAAATATGAAACTGAAGAACAATTTGCATTTAAAGACATAATATATTATATTATGGAGTACGTTTTTGTTAGTTTACATGAAATTATGAAGCAGTTAAACGATTAATATCCTCTCATCTTAGTTTGAAAGATTCTTCGAAAAATGTTTTATAAAAGCCGTTGCTAGACATGCTAGATATGCTATGCTACCATGTATAGAGATACAAAAGTAGAGTTTATACTGGTTGCCTTTGTTTAAGACCGAAAGAAACATTACAGAGATCGGAATATGACGTATCCTGAGTGTTTGTTTATACATGACTTAACATTTGCGTATATACTTTTTATCATAGTTACCATATTCAATCAGTTTAACTGATAATGCTTCGTGGATAATTATATAAATAATGTTGAAAAGGCCATACAAATGGAAAAGCATTACAACAAAACAAAAACAAAACAGCAACAACGTCTTATTGGAATCAAGAGTTTCGTTTGACACCGAACCCTCGGACTTTGACCTGAAAACCGATATAGCTTTTTTTACAATTTTTTCTCGAGGATAGTACAGATATACATAACAAACAATGTTTTGAATGTTTAAAAGTAATATAATCTTTAAATTATCAAGTTAAGACATGGCTTTTAAAAGAATGAAGAAAATTATGCTTGTTCAGAAATGATTTCATTCTCCAGCGGACCATATCTTTGTGTATGCACATGAGGCCAAATCTGGTCAAATCCTAGTAAAGAGGTCAGACAAGTGCAGTGACGTAACGCCTCTATAAATGGAATTCGTGGAGACTCCATTGTTTGGATATAAAACACGCACACAAAGAAAAATAAAAAATAAAATAAAAAAATGCAATCGAGGCGTTTAGGACGGGTCCGTTTTTCTGCCTAAGTAAAACGTATGTTTTGTCAAACATGATATTCAGAGCCGACTATACTGAAAATACCACATTGCTGTTCGTCTTGATTTCATTGTTATTCGATGTATTGAATATCTTTTTCTTCATGACTGTGAGTTTGTCCTATTTATTGGCGATCGGTCAACTGCCAGACGTAAAAAAGAATCGAACTGACAATGACCAAGGGAAGTTTTTTGTTTGTTTTGGCTTCGTGTGCCGTTCCAATATTTGTTATCTAAAGCGTGTGATCGCATCCATCAATCGTCAAAGGTATCTACGTCACAACACAAGAGTCATCATATTTTAACGTTTAAGAATAATAGAAAAGAACAAATAATCTCATATCTCATATAATTGCAATATAAAGCAAAGAGCAATAAACGAGAACACGTAAAAAAGAATCGAACTGACAATGACCAAGGGAAGTTTTTTGTTTGTTTTGGCTTCGTGTGCCGTTCCAATATTTGTTATCTAAAGCGTGTGATCGCATCCATCAATCGTCAAAGGTATCTACGTCACAACACAAGAGTCATCATATTTTAACGTTTAAGAATAATAGAAAAGAACAAATAATCTCATATCTCATATAATTGCAATATAAAGCAAAGAGCAATAAACGAGAACACGTAAAAAAGAATCGAACTGACAATGACCAAGGGAAGTTTTTTGTTTGTTTTGGCTTCGTGTGCCGTTCCAATATTTGTTATCTAAAGCGTGTGATCGCATCCATCAATCGTCAAAGGTATCTACGTCACAACACAAGAGTCATCATATTTTAACGTTTAAGAATAATAGAAAAGAACAAATAATCTCATATCTCATATAATTGCAATATNATATATGAATAATCGTTCGTATATCTCATTTTTCGGCATAGAGGTTCCATAACCAAACATTATCGTTAAAAGCGCTCTATGATTACATGATTTAAGCAAAACAACAGTTCTGTCTTGAGATATCTAAGAAGGAACTCGATACTAAAGACAGTTCACTGGTTTAGCAATCGGTTACCGGAAAACTGGGCAAAATGCTTGTGCGTAAATTGTCATCCCAGATTAGCCTGTGTAGTCCGCACAGGCTAATCAGGGACGACAATTTCCGCTTTTATGGAATTTTTCGTTTAAATGATGTCTCTTCTTAACGAAAATCCAGTTTAGGCGGAAAGTGTCGTCCCGGATGAGCCTGTGCGGACTGCACAAGCTAATCTGGGATGACACTTTACGCACAAGCATTTTGCCCAGTTTTCTCAGTACACGCCACTATTTTCTACTTGCACCCGCCGTCGCACAAGTCCTCCGCTGCAGTCTCCAATCATAAAACATAACAATGATTTCCTAGTGTGAAAAACCCGTAATCATAGATAATGGAAACGTGCTGTTAAAAGGACAACATGTCTTCTAGCAAAACACGTTCCTCAATTTATGTTATTAATGTAATTGAACCTGAAAAAAAATGAACCAGAGGAAGTGCAAACATGAACATGAATGTGATAAAAACATATTATTCGGCATATCATGTTTTCTCAAATGTAATATGTGCAGTTTTTCATTGTGTTTATATTCTCGACAGTATATACCTGCTTATCAATATGTATGCCTTACGTGCGACTCGTTAAAGTGAGTTCCAGAAACCCTTGACTAGGGATACTACTTACCATACCACCTATTAGCCCCACAGTTAGTAAGTGTAACTTGTAACATAACATGGTATTACGTAGTTTGAAAACACAAATTGAATAATAAAGCTTTTATGATATTGTGTTTGTTTGCTATATGGTTCCGTATATGTAATTATAATACTTGGTTATATCAATTCAGAGAAGCGCAGTACTTTTCCAAAGAATAACCTTATAAATCAGGTATTGTGCAAATTGATATGAGTCGCGCTCTGAGAAAAGGGGTTTTTAATACATGTGCGTAAAGTATAGTCCCAGATTAGCCTGTGCAGCCCGCACAGGCTAATCAGGTACGACACTTTCCGCTTTTATTATATGTGTCGTTAAAAGAAAGTCTCTACTCTGCAAAAATCCAGTTCAGGCGGAAAGTGTCGTCCCAGATTAGCCTGTGCGGACTGCACAGTCTATTCTGGGACGACACTTTACGCACATGTATTAAACCCCCTTTTCACAGAGCGATGCCCATATGTTAGTTTATGCCTGTTTTAACACCAGCTTACATTTTTGTAGGACTAGTAGGTTGATAGGAAGGTTCTTAATGATCACGATGTCTGGTGTAAGAGGGACAGCAATGTCACGACGCGATAACGAAGCGTGACTTCATTGTCAACTTTGAAACGGAACGTGTTTTTATTCCGTAGTTAAGCGGGTCTCTGCTTTTCTGTATATTATTACACTACTGTATATGGACCGCGTTCTGTGAAAAGGGGGTTAAATGCATGTGCGGAAGGTGTCGTCCCAGATTAGCCTGTGCAGTTCGCACAGGCTTCTCAGGGACGACTCTTTCCGCTTTTATTGTGTTTTTGTTTGTTTTAAGGAAGACTTTTCTTGACGAATATCAAGTTTAGGCGGAAAGTGTCGTCCCTGATTATCCTGTGAGGACTGCACAGGCTAATCTGGGACGACACTAAACGCACATGCATTAAACCCCTTTTTCACAGAGCGATGCACATATACTAATAGTATTATGCATAAGTGTTTGTAAATATGCAATTGAAACAAAAGCGTACATAAAGAAATGACTTTTTGTATTGTGTTTTATTGGTTAGGTAGCACCGAACTTATGACTTTTCTGCAGTGAACTTTCCCTTGATGTTATACGTGTAACTATGGATTTCATGATGATATCTCTTATAATTTTCAGGATAGCTAAGTTTGCTCAAATCATGTCACTGGGGAAAATTTGGCACCCCCAGGGTCAAATGATTTATAAAAATGTGTATAGTCAATATCGATAAACGTCAAAAAACTTCTCCGAACTTTGAAACCGCAAGGGTAAGGGTTTTGATATTTGAAGCGTAATACTGAATTGTATTCTTCTTATAAGTTTGTTTAAATAATGCCCCTGAGATTAAAACAAACCATGCCCCGGGGGTCTCATGATTTAAAAAGACGTATATAGTAAATAACTTTACAAATAGTATTATCTTTACCTGCAAGTTTTAGGGATTGCATATTTGATGTGCCACAGCATTAGTGGTCATTCAGTTTGTTCAAATTTACCCCTATTGTCAAAATTGGCTCCACGCTAGGGGTGTCTTGTTTTTAATATATGTGTATAGCTTGTATTGTTCTAATACTTTCTAAGACCACATCTTTTGTGTGTCTAGCAGAGTAAAAAAAAACACACAGTTGGTACACAAATATAAAAATTCCAGACATAACAGGTAAGTTTCAAAACGTCTCAGGTAAGCGATCAAGGGCCTTCAGGCACTTTTGTTTATTACTCAACGTTTTGATATGCTTTGATAAAAAAAGTAATACGATCGTAATTAGATCGTATGTACTCCCTTTAAAGCTGTATGTGTATCACAAAAGAAGTCCAAACATATTTCATATGAAAGAATTTCGGCATGAAACCCCCTTAAAAGCATTTATTGTTAACAAAAGCGCACTTTATTATTTAGCTAAGAGAGATTGTAAGTCTTAAAGCTTATGTTTAATGAACAAAACATTAGTCAAACAAGTTTTTGCTAATTAATTTACGAATAAGAGATTCATTTTTACTAGATCATGGACCCATATCAGACGCAAAAAGGACCAATATGAGCAGATTTAGCATACACCGCATGTTTATGAGATCGATAACAAAAGAAATATACGACGTTTATAAAGTCATAGGATTGGGAATCTTCAATACAATAAAGGACAATGTAGTATTATAAGTTTATAACCGTTGGCTGACATCATATTTCAGTACAAAGTTTGCAAACAAAACAATGAGAGGTAGATAAAGGTCTCTTTCTAAACACAGCGTTAGTGCACATTAAATAATGAAATTAACCCATTTATGCCTAGTGGACTCTCCCATCCTTCTAAATTGAATCACTTTATTTCCAATTTAGGGATGTCAAGTATATTTACATTGTATTTCTATATTTAGAATATTTCTTACAGAAATTCCTTTAAGCAAACAGCGCAGATCCTGATGCGGCGTCTCATCTGGGTCTTCGCTGTTTGCCAATATTTTTTCTAGACGCTAGGCATAAATGGGTTAAATAATGCAATTAACATAGGGAAAAGTTATGTTAAGACAAAGAATAGAATTATAATTTATATACATGCAAGATGCTGAACAGAAATCCTATTAACTATGGCTTTACGTTACGATGGTACCATTAAACGACTGATTTATAAAGAAACAACGGTGAAACATAAGCATGCATAATATTTTCAAATTAGTATCATTATGACAAAAGGCAAACTTATTCGATATGTGTATGTTATTACAGAATACGTTTTAGAAAGCAGGTCATAATTTAAATATGTTCTCGCTCCCTTTTGTTTGTCTGGAAATAAACAATAGTTTTAGTTCCTTACTATTTTCTTGGCTAACGGTCTCGTGATTGAATTCGTACGTACCACTGAACTATTAATCGTTGTTCTATTTACAGATAAAAACTTTCTGATTCGTTTCTCTGAATTAAGCTAAAACATGTTGGACAGTAAAACAGTTCAAACGATTGCACATGACATGTACTCTACAATAATACTAATGCAACAATGTTTACCGAACATGTAAATACTTCTCTGCTTTATTTCGCCACTAAGAATACAAAGTTCAGTGTTTTCTTACGATAATCATATTCAAGACAGCATAGTAACTGCAAGGTAATGTGATATAATCGCTCTCCCATCGGCACTTTGAAAACATATAGTAAGTAATGAACAGGACACACCTTGTGAAAACGACTGTACCCAATATCGCTTAAAACAATTTTCACAGATTTATCGTATGCCATTTGTAAATAGCGCGATAGTCTTAAAACAATTTAAAAAAAAAAGTACTCAATAACATGTTTGTTCATCCCGGCGATGACTCATCAACTGCTGTGTCACCATGTTCTGTAACGTCACTCGACCAGCCCTTCCGGCGCTCTGTGGGTACCGCATGGCACAGGGCTCCTCCTAGGCTGAAGATGACTCCGCCCCATGCAAACCCGTACGCCCAATCAAAATCCCATCGCCTGATGACGTCAGTTTTTTGTATGTCGTCACCGAATTTTATGGGAAATATCAGGACCACCAGAAACTCTATCAATGCTGAATATTATAAGAATAACATAATTTCAATAGTAATTTTATAATAGCAAAATAAGACCGGCACACTTTCTTAATTGATTTATAAACATTAACCTGAGTAGTTATATTGACGCGTAAGTTATAACCATATCTCATTTAGGGTAAGAAGGAACTTGTAATTGTTATTTACGTACGCACTAAATGTAAAAGTTTTAACACGTATACGAATTTGCATAATATATGGACACATCGACTCTTTGATCAACCAACAAAATAAATCATACTGACTGGACACGCCCAGGAACCCAGTGGCGGCAATGTAGAAGCAGTTCCGGTGGGCACCCGCCTCAGACGGTCGGGAGCCAAGGATTCCGCAGACCACACCGGAAGCGCAGAGAATCAGTGCCACCATGTTGAACACCAGACACACTGTCAACCAGTCTGGTAAGTAGAGACATAAATATAACAGAATGGCCGTTGTTAAACTACTAAGTAAACAACGCAAATGTGTTCAGTCTTGTGCGCAGCATGGCATTATTTGTGTCGCGTTCTGAGAAAACTGGGCATAATGCATGTGCGTAAAGTGTCGTCCCAGATTAGCCTGTGCAGTCCGCAGAGGCTAATCAGGGACGACACTTTCCGCTTTTATGACATTTTTTTCGTTTAAAGAAAGTCTCTTCTTAGCAAAATTCTAGGTTAGGCGGAAAGTGTCGTCCCTGATTAGCATGTGCGGACTGCACAGGCCAATCTGGGACGACACTTTACGCACATGCATTATGCCCAGTTTTTTCAGAACACGACACATTTAGTTATAGTTCATATTTCATTTGCAAAAAGCTACATTTGTTAGCTCACGTTTTAATTGAATTTTACGTCGAATGAGTGTTGCTTATCGGCCAGTAATAACCTCGTACGGATGCGTGATTTTTTTTTTCAAAATCGTTGTTATTACCATTTTGTCACACATTACAGTATTATTCACCACATTTTCAGTGAAGCAATACCAGTTTTTAATACGCAATTTAACTCCTAATATCCCTATCTCCCACACAAACCCAGTTTTTGACAGTAACACTTTGAAATGGGACACTCGTAATATTATTCGCAACTTAAAAAGGACCATTTGTGAAAAGAAAATTATTTCTGCAAAACTTCTCCTTTTTCTGTACCGCAGGAAAAATCTGATACTGACCTTGGAGAAAAGTAATTATTCTCAACCTATTGATTTTAGCTCGATTGCATCGAAAACCTCATGCTTATTAAGACACTCTTGAGTCAGTTTTCTGGTTAAAACCAGCACTTGGTGACGTAATGGAATATCATGAGAACCCTCTCAGACTGCGGATCGACCTTGTAGTTAACCTATTCTTACCCGCGCTCACACAGATCACGTGTTCATGTTCGACGGTGTTGCACGTGTTCCACAGGCTCCAGTCCCACGTGCGGTCCTCGTGGTAGCGGAAGGAGACTCGTACCCAGTTCCGACCGAACAGCGATACCAGCATCCATACAGCCGCAATGATAGACAGGCAGAGTCCCAAGATCTGAACATACGATATGTAAAGCGACCATATTGAATAGCGTACATACTTGTACATTATATACTCGTACATAAATGTGTCGCGTTGTGAGAAAACTGGGCATCATGCTTTTGCGTAAAATGTCATCCCAGATTAGCCTGTGCAGTTCGCACAGGCTAATCAGGGACGACAATTTCCGCTTTAATGGAATGTTTCGTTTAAATGATGTCTCTTCTTAGCGAAAAACCAGTTTAGGCGGAAAGCGTCGTCCCTGATTAGCCTGTGCGGACTGCACAGGCTAATCTGAGACGACACTTTACGCACATGCATTATGCCCAGTTTTCTCAGAACGCGACACTAAAAAGCAATATGTTATTATAACATTGGACTCTGAAATTTCTGACCTATCAATGTTGATACCATTATTATTTAAAATACGTGTTTTCCAAAGAAACCAAAAGAGTCAGATCAGTTCGATGCTATTTCGATGCATATGTTTCTGCGTGGATGTATTAACGCAATTTTAATTTCTGCTGTGGGAAAATTTAGCGCCAATTGAATTTGGCAGAGTTTCTCAATTCAGAGAATTCAAATTGTAACAGAACAGAACAACTATTTCATAAACATATCGTGTTTACAAATTCATCATAAGACAGACATCCGTAAAACTAATAAATTATACAAATATTTATAATCCCAGAGCTAGTTAAAAACAGCATATCTATCTAATACCCACTCCATTAACAAGAGATCTAATAGAATTCTAGTATTCGGAAAAGGTGTGTATGTGTGCGTGTGTGTGTGCGTTGGTGAAATTTTGACAAGGCATCGTTATAACATAATCCCTTCAAATAGGGCGACCTGGTACAAGATAGATTGACATAAGGGTTCGTAGTATTTTTCTTTGCATTCTTAAACGAAAACATAAATCAAGACAGTCCTAAATTTTGTCGCACTAATTCTAAATGCACGAAAGTCCAAAAAAGAGATTTTGAGAAAATCGCTTCTAAAGTTTTGAAATAACAAACCATGTATTATAAAACAAGATATCTTTATGAAATTTTTACAGGTGGTTGAGATGTATGCTATCTATCAATTTGCAAAATTTAAAGACAATTGCTTTTAAAATAAAAAAGTTATATTTATTAAAAATTACATTCGCGACTTTTTAACGTAAATTTTAAAGAAAAGTTTTGAGTTTCGTGATTATGGAAATCACATTGTTTACTTATTTATATAATCCTACACAAAGACATTCGCGATTTTAGAATTAAAATGAATAGAAAATTGTCACGTTTCGCCAATGTTGAGGGGTCAATAGTGCCTTAGTAGAGAAAGGTTCACATATGCCGTTTGTTGCATCGTGTAGAGCTTATCAAGCCCGACAAAATGATACCAAATATGCCATTTTTACATTTTTTGACATTCGCGACTTAAGAATTAAGGCGACGTAATAGCTAATATGCTGTGGAAATGTATATGTTTATTGCAAGAGTAACAGTCTTTGTGTAAGGTTATGTGAAAGTATGTGTGCGGGTGGGGTGGGGTGTGTGTGCTTGCGTTTGATAGGGGGAGTTAAAGTATGCGTGAGAGTGTTGTGTGACAAAATATAATGAGCTGATTTGGCATGTAAAAAAAAGTTAAAGAAAATCCATGGTTACAAATGTTTCATAATAAACTGTACATAAACATACCAAACGTAGAGTTTGAAAAACAAATAATTGTCTCTTTTAAGCATGTTATCAAGTAAATGGCAAGCTTCATACGCTTTCCTTTTTACTTTTCAAAAGTTTCAAAAATGAGTGCAATATATGGTCTTGTTGAGAAGCATATTGGTATGTTTTTGGTTCTTTCTTCTAAATCAAACATTTAAGTATTAAATGGTACTTGTCTTCTTAGTCGTTAAGATTACAAAAAAATGACCTTNAGGGGCCGTCCAACAGATTGGTAAATTGACAAAATTAAAAAAAGTTGTTTCATATTCGCAAATTTTCGCGTTTGTTATGATATTTTTGAGGAAATAGTAATACTGACCATTTACAATGCTCTTAAATATCCATTATATGCATCTTTTGACGATTTGAAAACCTCAAAATCATAAAGCGTCGTTCGACGCGAAACGATTGAATAATTTGGAAAGTTCTGTTATTGTCGCTATATTTTGTAAAACTACGAGGATTGCTTATATATGGTATAAAATACGGCTATCGTACATACTTGTCAGGATGGCCGAGCGGTCTAATTGGTTTTTACTCCAGGACCCCGATGGTCACTGGTTCGAGCCCTGATGAGGTTTACTTTTTTTTCCCTTTTTAAATTGTATTCTTGTTTTTTAACTGCAGATTTTTAGGTCAAATGTTTGAATTTATCAATATAGAGCATTTAATGACATGCTTCAATACATGCCAAAATCTAGTGGACAGTCCCTTTAAGACACTCTTGAGTCAGTTTTCTGGTTAAAACCAGCACTTGGTGACGTAATGGAATATCATGAGAACTCTCTCAGACTGCGGATCGACCTTGTAGTTAACCTATTCTTACCCGCGCTCACACAGACCACGTGTTCATGTTCGACGGTGTTGCACGTGTTCCACAGGCTCCAGTCCCACGTGCGGTCCTCGTGGTAGCGGAAGGAGACTCGAACCCAGTTCCGGCCGACCAGCGATACCAGCATCCATACAGCCGCAATGATAGACAGACAGAGTCCCAATATCTGAACATACGATATGTAAAGCGACCATATTGAATAGCGAACATACATGTACATTATATACTGGTACATAAATGTGTCGCGTTGTGAGAAAACTGGGCATAATGCTTGTGCGTAAAATGTCATCCCAGATTAGCCTGTGCAGTTCGCACAGGCTAATCAGGGACGACAATTTCCGCTTTTATGGAATTTTTCGTTTAAATGATGTCTCTTCTTAGCGAAAACCCAGTTTAAGCGGAAAGTGTCGTCCCGGATTAGCCTGTGCGGACTGCACAGGCTAATCTGGGATGACACTTTACGCACATGCATTATGCCCAGTTTTCTCAGAACACGACACAAATGTGATCAGTATCTTAACAGTAGAGATGTTTGACAAAATAAGCAATATGTTTTTATAACATTGGACTCTACATATCTGACCTTTCAATGTTGACACCATTATTATTTAAAATACGTGTTTTCCAAAGATACCAAAAGAGTCAGATCAGTTAAATGCTATTTCGATGCATATGTTTCTGCGTGGATGTATTAAAGCAATTTTAATTTCTGCTGCGAAAAAAAATTGAGTGCCAATTGAATTTGGCAGAGTTTCTCAATTCAGAGAATTCAATTTGTAACAGAACAGAACAACTATTTCATAAACATATCGTGTTTACAAATTCATCATAACACAGACATCCGTAAAACTAATAAATAATACAATTATTAATAATCCCAGAGCTAGTAAATAACAGCATATCTATATAATACACACTCCATTAACAAGAGATCTAATAGAATTCTAGTATTCGGAAACGGTGTGTATGTGTGCGTGTGTGTGTGCGTTGGTGAAATTTTGACAAGGCATCGTTATAACATAATCCCTTTAAATAGGGCGACCTGGTACAAGATAGATTGACATAAGGGTACGTAGTATTTTTCTTTGCATTCTAAAACGAGAACACAAATCAAGACAGTCCTAATAGCTAATATGCTGTCGAAATGACTATGTGTGTTGCAAGAGCAACAGTCTTTGTGTAAGGTGANGGGGGGTTTGCATTAACAAACGTAGAGTTAGAAAAACATATAATTGTTTTTGGTTCTTTCTTCTTAATCATACGGACATTTAAGTGTTAAACGGTACTTGTCTTCTAAGTCGTTAAGATTACAAAAAATGACCTTACTTTCGTTTTTGCGTTTTAAATAAATTAATAAGATTATATATAACTCACACTATAGAACCAAACATAATTTTATATTATTAAGTGTTCTCATGCTATGCTGTGTTTATAATGTAATGAGCGTTCTTATCGAAAAATAACTGTCGTGTGAAGCCTAGATACGCGACTCGAATAACCATGACAATATTGGCAGTCGATTGCTCTCGATTGCCTGTTCGTAGTATTAATGTCTTGTTGTTTTAGCAAGTAAAAACTAAAAACGAATAAATATGCGAAATATAAATAGCAAACTTGATGTATCGTTCTTTAAATAGCGCCCGGTAACGTTGTATTTTAAAACACACGCACAGTTTGGCGAATAAATGTGTCGTGTTCTGAGAAAACTGTGCATAATGCATGTGCGTAAAGTGTCGACCCAGATCAGCCTGTGTAGTCCGCACAGGCTAATCAGGGACGACACTTTCCGCCTGAACTGGATTTTCGCTAAGAAGAGACATCATTTAAACGAAAAATTCCATAACAGCGGAAATTGTCGTCCCTGATTAGCCTGTGCGGACTGCACAGGCTAATCTGCGATGACAATTTACGCACAATCATTATTCCCAGTTTTCTCAGAACACGACACAAATAAGCATGAACCCAGCAGTTTGAAGAAATTGGGACTTAAATTTTTATAACAAATACTTTAAATATATTCAAATTGGTTTATATTGGGCTGCATGTTACTAATAATGAGTTAAAATTGCGCCTTTTTTTCATTCTCAAGTTGATTTTTTTTTTAAATTGGTTTAAACTTTTTTGTAAAAAATATGAAGTAAAATATATAGCATATGCATTGAAATTATAACATGTTTTATTTCTTCATTTAAATAGCGTGAATACACTATTTGCAACACAAATACCTATTGTATATTGAATAATAATTGGATCCGAGAAGTCACGTTAATGATCATCTAGGCCATCTTGTATTTTACTAAGAGCATACCATCTTAGTATGCATTTCAACGCCGATTGTCTTTTAGATGCATTCCGTGTTTAATGGTATCTCTCATCGATTTGGGGGCAAATAGGGCAAATATTGACCTGTTTAGTAGAATATTGGGTCCACATCGCTCTTACATCGGCCCGGAATGGTCATACACTTGTATACTAGTACATTGATCTTCTACTTGTAATTGTATGTACAGTATGTTGTATATTACTCCACACTTATTTGTTTAAAACAAATTTGCATAACATAGAGCTCTTAAACGAACCGAACACAGTGCGGCAAGTAATGTAAATATAAAGGGAGATAACTGTAGAACCAATACAACTTAGACTAGACGGCATTGTTCCCCTTGTACTACCACTTTTAGCAGTTTCATGTAGTTCTTACCTCTAACATGTCCACTATTTATACGTCCTTGAATTGCTGACAAGTGAAAATGTATATCATAAATTTGTTTTATACAACTTTGACCTGTGTATGTTACAATTGTTCCGGTACAAATATAATTTCTTGAAATGCATGGTGTATGGGCGTTTACAGTGTGGTGAAGTTTCAAAGACCTATACAATACATTATTTTTATTATTGTATTATAGGTCTTTGGAAGTTTTGAACCGTATACTAATGAAAAATATCAAAATACATGTTCCCGAAAGAAATAGTCCCAAATATGCCGTATATAATGCATATACTTAGCAAAAAAAATCCCCTTGTGTTAGCAAAAAATCCCCTTGTGTTCTTTTCAATTTTTTACCCATATTTAGATACTTAAAATTACAAACTGAAGGCTTTACAATTTTCATGTTTGTATTAATAGCTGTACGGAGGGGCATGAAGAAAAAAGGCGCAAATAAACTACCGCTTTTCCCTGATATTAAAGGCAATTCCCAAAGACTTCTCAAAACGATACACGACCATATAACGCTTTAATACTATCTGAGCCGTATTGACATTCGGCTCTGCATTATTCCTCGAAAATATCAAGTGCACACATCCTGGACTTTATGGTCAGACAGCTTCTTACACTGTCAACTGGTCGAGAAAAGATCAATACAGACAGCACAATCCTATACATCTGTCTGCGAATTTCCAAACTTGATCAATAATAGCAAAAGGAAAGTATCGCGATTCGCGTATTATTAAATGCATTGTTTAAATTAAAAGATAAATCAAGATTTATTACCTTTACTGGAGCTACTGCAATTATTTTCCCAGGCATCAGTCTTCTAAAGTACTTGTTTTGCGACATTTTTCATATTTTGTCAGCACTAGTACAACGTGCATTTTCCTTCTACTGCGTTCGGTAAATATCGGCATATTCCGTCCAACTACAACAAGCAATCGTGATACATCGAGTATCTTCGGAATCCTCCGTAACGTAGATTATTTATTTTTAAAATAGACAACTGAACGAAAATGGAAACGTTTAAATGGTGATAAAGTGAAAAGATGAATGAAACATACTATCTGGAAAAAGTCTTTTGTTTAATATTGACAGTGTATTGGAAAATGCAACGTTAAATCACAGAGAAAGGAAAGCATCCGCTATTAAACCTAATCAGCTTTATAAATAGATTTATGCACTTGATAATTCAACTCCTCGATAGTATAGTGGTGAGTATCCCTGCCTGTCACGCAGGAGACCGGGGTTCGATTCCCCGTCGGGGAGGATTCTTTTTTTTTATATTATTTGTTAAAATTCCCTTTTCTTCTGTTGATGTATTTTATTTCAATATTTTTTTTATAGCTTATCTTAATTCACTTATTATTTTATATAATTTATATGGACGATTAAACATCATACTAGAGTGTACAATTCCTCCAAAACTGTACAATTTCAACAACTGTGCGTGCAATCTTGCTTATAATACTTGTAACAATACATTTTCCAAAAACACACTATCTTTGTCTTCACCACAGAGGTGTGTATGATAAAACTGCAATACTGCTGCAGCTTCTGGAGTTTCACTTCTTCATATTCAAGCGTCCATCGTGGTGGAGAAGACACATGTAATAAATATTTTATAGCGAGCGCTAAGAAAGTCCATATGTGTATCGGTTAATCTCTGACTCCCTTGCATTGCAAGCCGCGGCTAATGCTACCCAGGGTAGAATTCGACGTATTTAATGTAATGTACGAGCGATTCTCGCTCTTGATTTTAGCTTCCGATTACATGCATATATATTGCATGAAATTGATTATTTCCAGTACTCTGTGGATGATGTTTCCGAAATGCTTCTGAATAAGTCAGCTTGGGATGGATATTATTATGGGAATATGTCTAGCATCGGAAGATCTTGTCGACGCACGTTAAATATTAATTGAATTACTGCGGTGACCTTTTTGGAATGATAACGCTGACTGAGCGAATTGCGTAAATGTGTTGTTGCTCGCCGATGCCTAGATCTCTTCTTTTTTTTTGAAGGGGGGGGGGGCGGAATATATATAATATATAACTGGAGCTACAACCTAGACTGAAGAGCTCACTGGGCATCTGTTCTCAAATATAGGAAACAAAACACAAATGATTTTAGTCAAATATTTTGGGGAACAAAAATAAGTAGAATCGTCAGTTCCGAATCGCATGTTCACATGTATTTCCAATAAAATAAGTTAAGTATATATAGATACACAATAAAAAACTATACATCGTGTGCGTACTAAAATTCAAGTCATCTTGCTGACAGGGCAAAGTGCATACAAAACATTTTAAATAGAGTGAAAACATACTGACCAACTGACGTGGACATTCAGTGTTGGAATAACATTTTCTGCAACAATTGAATAGAATGAGATTATTTGAAAAAGGTAAAAACGACCGGAAGTTAAACAAGAAGAATACTGTGTCACGGCCGACTAGAACGCGTGACGCCACGCAGTGGTACGATGGTTGCGTGCGGATACCAACCCACTGGTACAACAGGCACTTGCTGTACAACGGTTCTTGTAAGCGTTGTTTTTTGTTAATTGTGACAAATAATCGTCATTTTTTTTATTACTGAGCATTTTCCATTTATTCTGCTAAGGTTATCACGTTCTTAATCCTGATCATCCAGATGCAGTGAAGCTATCCTTTTTTATGTGCCTAAACGGATATTCATTAGCTATAGTTATATATATGACACGCGCTTTGTGAAAAGGGGGTCTAATGCATGTGCGTAAAGTGTCATCCCAGATAAGCCTTGCAGTCCGCACAGGCTTATCAGGGAAGATACTTTCCGTTTTTTTTTATATATATTTCTCCTTTAAAGAAAGACTCTTCTTGACGAAAATCCAGTTAAAGCGGAAAGTGTCGTCCCTGATTAGCCTGTGCAGACTGCAAAGCTTAATCCGGGACGACACTTTACGCACATGCATTAAACCCCCTTTTCACAGAGCGAGGCTCATATATATATATATTTACGCAGTATACGCGTGGGTTTTTTAATCAGTGCAGGTGTACGTAAATATAATCCAAAACTTAAATATTTGGGAATATATGCATTCTATATAAAAAAAATCAGGAACGAATCGTGTTTTTTTAAGTGCAAGATAAACGCGTCCTCCATTAAAACAAGGCTTGTCACCATAGGACGACATATGCCCCCTTTTTCCACATTTTTCTAAACCTAAACGCAAAGTGTTTTTTCACATTTTTCGAAACCTAAACGCGAAGTGTGACGGAATTTCAGACAGACAGACGGACGGACGGACGGACAGACGGACAGTGCGATCACTATATGCCCACCTTTGGGGGCATAAAAAGTAAATAACTTGTATCGATGCTCTGTGTTTTTATTTGTATGAACCGTCGTTAAGTCTGTGCTACTCTGCTTTCAAATTCCTTGAATATTTCTTAAATCCATATGAAGAGTATATAAAGTGCAAACACATTCATTGTTCTGTGGTGGCTTTAAGAATTTCAATAATGTTAATTTACGAATCTAGTTGATAATGCGACGCCGAAAATTAAAAATTGTAAAACCACTTGTCCGTCGGTTGTTTATTTATTTCAAAATTACAACGAATAGTTTTTTTCTAAATATTATGTATCATTTTAAAATACTTTGCGTAAATTGGCACTTTTCTTCGCTGAGTGACTTTCCGACTACAAGGGAAGTAACCACTATTTTATATTCGTTCATATTACCGCGAGTTCCACCTGTCACATTGATTGTCAATCGATCGAAACCATATGTCGAGCTCCGGTATCTCCGGTCTCCATTTACCATTAACTGCCAACTCTCTATAATCTCTGCATTAGTCAATGTGTAAATGACATACACAGTCCTATCTTCCAGTAAGAAAATACTACTTTTCTAATGAATATGAATACATTTTGGGCAAAACAATTCACGAAGACATACAGTACATATTTGCGTTGCTCCCTAAATCGATACACTAACCGTCGCGAATTACCCATTGCGGTTGAGAACACATCCGTTTTATCTGCGGTATTGAATTATCTGAAAGTCCTCGTTTTTATTAGAGATATTTTAAAACCGTGTTTACTGTTTAAGTGGACTGACGCTAGGTTACACTTGACTGATTTCCTCGTTGCTTACTTCGTGTATTTAAATCGTTTTATTTCAATCGAGAATGGAATTGTTTGTGTATACTCGGCAGTAATAGGGTTGTTTCAAAATCATACTACCTGAATGAGTTTTCTGTATACATTCGTCACGAGTTTTGATCACGGTGGCGTGTTGAAATAAGGTATGCTCAGGGTTGCAGACGACATTTGTGTTAGCGGTGGTTTATCTTTAGTATTCAGTGTTTTGTAAGAAGTGTAGTTTTATCATTTAAGCATAATAACTTGAGTTTTATCAATCAAAGGAAGCATAGACTGTTGACAATGTTGGGTGTGTCATTCATGTAACTTGCTTTATCATCGGATATCTCCAGCGTATACACCAGGTAAGGTTCAATTATGTTGATATAAAACACTTTGTTTATCTGTTGTCCGTTAAACAAATATTTCAAAAATTGTATTGCATAGCATGCTTGTGTGTGTGTGTGTGTAAAATAGCAGCTAAATCGTGAACGATAAGGCGCTTAAGCGCATAATGTAGTCCATATAAACGGACTCCCAGAGCCTATGATAATTTTTGCTATGACGGCTCTGGGAGTCCATATGCACCCCTTCATAAACATGGGTGCAAATTTTAATCAACAATGCAATGGTTAAAGAACACTGAAACTGCAAGAACTTATCAACATTTACCTGTCTTAACCACAAACTCATGCAAATGGTACCATTAAAGCAAGAAATAATTGCTTTTTATTGACTTTGTTTATCTTTCGCACGATGTATCCACCATCTTGGAAAAGGGAGAAAACTGACCCAATATCAGTTGCACTACACCAATATTTTGTGCATCGGGTTATGTGTTGTAGCCTCAGTCGACAACAATGTAAAATATTCGTCACAGAATACACTGTTTAAAATTTCAAAACATAAAAATGTCAACGAGAATAGTGTGTTGCAACATCGTCGTGGTTTTGAGGGTGCATCCAAAGGATAACGTCCATAGTTTGCCATTCAGGTAAATTAAACATGTTTTTGAAGTTTATTCATGATTTTCCTCAATTTGTCTCGAACGACGTCTGTTTAGTGAAGCGCACGGATTCCGTGCGCTGAACTGCACCCATGGTTATGAAGGGGTGCATATGGACTCCTAGAGCCGTCATAGCAAAAATTATCATAGGCTCTTGGAGTCCGTGTATATGGACTAGCGCATAATGTAGATACCGAAGTCATGGCACTCCTATAAACATGAAATGAAACTAATAAATTATTTAACAAGTCCTCACATCACCCACCTGGTCCATATTCATAAATTGTGTGAGGGTAGTTCTTATTGAATGCTTTGAGCTTTTATGAGCTTGAAGTTGGATTATTGCAACTATGTTAGTTGCAATAATCCAACTCCCAGCTATTGACCCTCTAACTCTGAGCTGTACGTATGTACTAAAATAGCTCAGAGCATTCAAGGAGAACTAGTAACTATGTGTGAGGGTTGAAACTATAGTAGCTCTACGGGATCTAAAAGCTTGTTAAAATTGCATAAATTATATTATTATATGAAACGGAACACATTCTTAACATATTTAAGCACGTTACCAAAGTTCGATATCCGTAAAAATTTACTGTGCAAGCGAAATAATTTCTTATGAAATATCAGTAAGTGTTTTGATATGGTATATCGGTTATGGATATGTATTATGTTAAAACGTTTGTTAAATAGTTCCATTAACATTTTTTAGATATTCACATTACATTACAACCATAACATATTCATATAACATAGCATAACACAACAACGTTTATAACATAACGTGTAATATAATACCATGTTGTTTATGGGCGTTTCTGTAGATAGCATCATGGCATTCATTTCGCAATTAAAGTAACTGTGTTCATGTCTTTACAATAATTTATGTATTTATTATAACTTAATTAATTAATTTTAAGGTTAATCGTTTGTGTTTTCGTGTGTGCACTTACAAAGTGCCGTGCATGTGAGTAATTTATCTATTTAGTATTTTAAAACAGTTTTCTATTAATAATCGCTCATAGCTTCTATTTAAAGTTAGTGGTATTTAACCATAACCACAGTAGGTTAGGCCACTGATTATCAATAATTTGTTTTCCGTCTTATGCACTTACAAACCCTGTACGTCGATAAACCAAGCTTGCGGCTGATAAACCAAACTAAAAGACACAAATGGCAACTGCAGTTAGGAGGTAGATGCATATTTTGTATTTGTAATCTTTTTTCAGCGATTTGACGATAACATTTACATAATCATTATCCACATCTTTAAAGGGATGTCTGATATCTATGAATTGGTTGCAAGCAATCAGTGTTTTTCAAAGAAAAAAATCACACCATGGCTTTCTGAAATACGAAATATGCAAGCATGCGTTTTTTAATTTGATTTTCCTCATGTATATTGCCAAGTTTAGAACTAAACCGTTTCAAACTAATGATATAATCTATCTGGAAAGCCATTCTAACGTGTATTACTCGATTGATTTGCTGTGTTGAAAACAATTATTTCTTGTAATGGTGTGTTCATTTATGGATAAAGGTGAACTCATTGAAATAAGTGTGGATCAAATTAGTCTAGACTAAACCCATTTATGCCTAGTGGAATCTTCCATACTTCTAAATTGGATCAATTTATTTCCAAAATAAGGGATGTCCAGTATATTTATTTCTATATTTAGAATATTTNTATGTGTTAAATTATTTACACGTTAATTGACAAAAGAGCGAACGAAACTGTAACAGAGATATGCCAAATTATATCATGAATGTCCTTTAAAATTTTACTTTTAACACCTAGTGTGTTTCTGTGTTAAAATCATGTGTTTGCAGGACGGGTATAAAAGTTTATGGATAAATCCAAACTGATATGAACATTTCTGTGGATAATAACCAAACTCAAAATAGTCTGGAATTATCCATACACTAGTTAGGTCATTATCCAATTTGTATATTCTTGTCCCAAACAAATACGAATATATTGCGTTTTCGAGCATTTACGCCAATCAAATCTTGTACATACATATATGAAAGGTTAATACATAAGTCCAAGCATTAAACCATTAAAAACATTCGATTATACTTGTTTTTGGCCTAAAACTTTCGACAATTTCATTTACTTTTTCCAGATTTTCAAACATATTCATGTTGTTTGACGTAATTGTTTTTAATCGTTATGAGTTTATAAGGGCATTGTATCCGACAAATAACATTTTATCAAAAATAAACGTTTATTATGTCACAACTTACCTTAAATACACGTGTTCTTAGAAATACATGACTGGAGTCTTTATTTATGTCGCCTTTTTTTCAGTTTGAATTATCCTACTCAGTTTGGATTATCGACGTACAGGGGTTGTATATGGGCTCAAGAAAATAACGATGACAAGTTCTTGTGATGCATTTAAAAACCACATAAAGCTTATATACGTATATAAGAAATGATGAAACGTAAGAGCGAGCATGCATTATTCTAAATATGAATGATCAATTTGTTTATTTAATAATTTATCGATGTGTTTCGCTGTTGCTTGTTTGCATGCTCAAGTAAATTCATTGATCCCAACTATTAACAACTTTTGAGTCTTCTCGAAATCGTACGTTACAACTACAAACTAATATTTTATAATGGCCGATATTTATATTTTGCAAATTTATTTGAATTAGCGAGATTTTTTAAATAAATACTTGAGGTACTTAATCCGCCATATTTCGTCTGCTGTTTTGGTTATTTGCTTTAAGTTTGGTTTATCGGCGTGAAGGGGCAGACTTATGGACGGTTGCTTTACAGACAAGGCGCGTGCAATATGAAGATGTTTATATTATCCAAATCTTTCACAAATATTAAATAATATGTTTACCGTATTGCGGGTTAAACATTTCAAAACAAGTATAAGGTGTGTTTTTATTACAGTATTATGATCTTTCTTAAAATATAGCTCGCAATAACATGTTGCAAATTAGCGGCTTACGGTTTAAGAGCGGCTTGTGTGTGAACATTTCAGGGGCAGCACAATTTCAGCCCTAGTTAAGTGTCATGTTTATATTAAAAATAGTTTGGAGGCAGACCTGTTATGAATTCAGGTCAGGATGTTTACATCCTTCTTTGGGCGCATTCCTGTGTTGCCGCCAAGTTCGTTTATCTTTTGTCTATATAGTCGCCCATACGCACAACATCATATCGCGCTAATAGATGTATATAATAATTATACATGCATACAATTGCACTTTTTTAAAGAAAGAAATTGCACATATATACTTTTTTGTATGTTACAGTGAAATATTGTTATATAACGGTTACATAATGCAACACATGTTTGAATAGTGAAATTAATGCCGCGTGATATCGAATGTGTTATCTTCGAGATCTTCGTATCTGAGTTACAGTGTCGTCTTAGAAAGAAAATGTAATGTGTGAATGATCTTATAATATACAATGTATGCTGTCAATTTTTCCCAAAACATGACCATTAGTTGCTAACCATCCATGCTAACCAATAACTGCCTCCACCTCGGCCTCAGGTCTCATTGCTAAAAAATGTTGGTGACTTTCGGGGAATTTGCTGTTTTTTAAAGGGGCGTTAGTAAAGAGCAACCATTAGTGTTTTTTAATTTTCTCATAGGACGGATCGCTTACTACAGGACACGCCTACTCGCGGCTTACCCTTTGTTCATCACTAACTTAGATTATGCCGTGAAAGAACTCACAATATGATCAACGGATTCAAACGAGCCTCGTTCTGTGAAAAGGAAGACTGTTCTTTACAAAAATCCAGCATGGGCATAAAGTGTCGTCCCAGATAAGCCTGTTCAGTCCGCACGGGCTAATCAGGGACGACACTTTCCGCCTAAACTGGATTTTTGAAAAGAACAGTCTTCCCATGCTTCCTTTAAACGGTAAATACAATAAAAGCGGTTAATGTCGTCCCCGATTAGCCTGTACGGAATGCAAAGGCTTATCTGGGACAACACTTTACGCACATGCATTTAACCTCCTTTTCACAGAGCGCGGCTCATTAATACATTGTATTTGTGTGGACTTTCAATAGTTAATAATTCAATTATCATTACCTTTTATGGCATGCTTAAAGCTTATATCGCATGGGAAGTTTGCTAAATCGAAATCGAAAACATGATGGAACTGGTATGACCCTCATTAAAAAAAAAACATACATAATTATCCGAAAATATCTCGAAATTTATTCAGTTTCGTTGTGTGGCTACACACCACGTTATATCTCTTGTATACATGTAGGAAATAGTATCTATCAAACGAATAAACGTGGCTTGACGAGAATTTTGGTGAAGAGGAAGTATTGTATATCCCACCACACCCATTCAACGTGAACTTGTGCATCGATTTTCATATTTATTTAGTAACTAGTAGTTGAATGGAAGAACAGGCCACAGGATGTTTACTTATGGTTAAAGGTCTTATCTTTCATTCAAATGAAGTCGATTATATTAATCAAACATCGTCATGAAGCCCTTTCCCAGTTAAATGTGTTTGACATCTGCATGCAATCAGTACGATATACTAGTATTAAGATTTAGCATGCGCGGAATATTATTGATTATTTCCGAAAATTGAAGAAGCACTATGGTTGCTAAGGTTGATGCAATTCGGACGGTCAAGAAAACAACACATTGAATTAAAACTCAGTAAAATGAAAACATAATTAATTTAAACAATGTGAAAACATTTAACCCATTTATGCCTAGCGTCTAGAAAAAAGGCCTTGGCAAACAGCGTAGACCCAGATGAGACGCCTATGCGGCGTCTCATCAGGGTCTGCGCTGTTTGCTTAAAATAATGTATGTACGAAATATTCTAAATATAGAAATAAATATACAAGACATCCCTAATTTTGGAAATAAATTGATCCAGTTTAGAAGGATGGGAGAGTCCACTAGGCATAAATAATAATATAATAATATAATATAATAATAATACTAATAATACGCAGAGCAAGCAGCGATCCGACTCGTTGACCTGAACCGGTGTCGGCATGTTTAAAATAATTAGCGATCTTAATAATTACCCTGTCTCAAGTTACCAAAATATCTCAGGAATTGCATACAGAATAGGGAAGTTAGATATAGTTGATTGGGGCAGTGTCGGGTGTGCCCATTCCCAGATAGGATCAAAATTAATGTCTTTGTCTTGCTAAGGCACGCATACATAAATTATTCGGTTTTTGGAGTGGTTAAAAAGTTGAAAATACATGTAGAGAAATATTTTATACAAATGTACAAATGTATACTCATTTACTTTCGTCATCATCCTTTAAATTATTTAATGCTTATGATGTTGATGAGGCTCTAAATGATGATGTTATATATGACTTAAATTTATGAGGTTATAATGCTTCCCTGCGAAGAAGTAGGTGTGTATTGCATTGCAATTGCGTCGGTCGGATAGTCGTTAAGTAAAGGAAGACCCACTGTATATGGGCTGCGCTCTGTCAAAAGGGGTTTTAATCTAAGTGCGTAAAGTGTCATCCCAGATTAGCCTGTGAAGTCCGCATTTGTTTTGTGTCTCACTGTTTGAAAATTGATTCCTTGCCATAAATAAAGGACCGCATTGTATAAGAAGGTTTATCCCCTGCTGATGCAGCTGAAGTTTCGAATTTAATTACTGATGACTGCATAGTACTGCAAGACAATTTAAATTCGCAGCCCCTATGAGTCTGCACTATTGTTCATGCTGTTCTTATTTTCCTTGTAATCGCTAAATGCTCGTAATGTTCGTAAATGTCGAAATCAATGCCGTTGCTGTCAGTTAAGATTTTCCTCAATATCATACGTTTATGTTCTAGCACGATTATTGATGTCCTCCTCAACAACAATTCTCCTTAAGTAAACACAAACGCACACAGTGGTGTTCTTTATGTAATTTACGAACGTCGTTTGATATTTTATGTTCCCATAAAAATTGCCTTAATTAAACAAAGAACTACTTCAGTGCGCGTCGACATCGACTTTCTCGCGTGAGGCGGCGTGTCATACCGATGATACCGTGAGCCGCGTGATGTTCGGGTATCTGGCCGCGTAGTGATACACCTAACGAGCGCTCCACATGGTGTCGATTTCGGCAACATGATCCCTGGCTCTAGGATGCAGCCAGTTTTGTGCGCCTCTGCAGTGCAGTAGCATATGGCCTTCATGATATGATGAACTGGAACATTCAACCATTTACGATTTTACCTGTGCATGGCTTTTTTCCTTCTTAGAGAATGGCCTTTTTTTTACAGATTTGAGAAGTTCGCGACTAAAATTTTCACAATTTAAAGAAGTTCGCGACTCAATCATTCACAAATTTAAAAAGTTCGCGACACAGCTTTCACCGTTTTGAACAGTTCGCGACTCATTTTTTCACAATTTTGAAACAAGTTCGCTTTACAAAAGTGGGGGAAAAGCCCTGCATGTGTGTATACTAAGGCTCAAAACATAAATCAGACAAGCCCTGTCTCCGCTACAAAGTACGTTAAGAAGATCGCTTCATCCTATTATAACGTTGCACTGTATTATATACATGTTAAAATTCAATTACACATGCACTTGTACACAATTGGAATACGGTTAACTGTTATTTATAATAATATTAATAATGTTTCATATTTCCCAATTTGATTGCTAATCGCGCTATTTTTCGCAATCCAAAAGGCACAGGCTGTAAAATATAAAGAAAAAAATCACTGCAATAAAATTGCTCATTGATATATCTTTGAACTTAATACACGAGTTTCACATTCCCAATTCAAGCGATTATCACGACGCAATTATTTATCGTTGAATC
>VMBQ01001304.1:161432-181570 GCA_007657795.1 Dreissena rostriformis | reverse complement strand
TTAACCCTTTGCATGCTGGGAAATTTGTCGTCTGCTAAAATGTTGTCTGCTGAATTTCTAAAATTAGCATTTTCTTCGATTTTTTTTCAAAGAATACTATCAGAATAGCAAACAGTTTGGATCCTGATGAGACGCCACGTTCTGTGGCGTCTCATCTGGATCCAAACTGTTTGCAAAGGCCTTCAAAATTCGGTTCCAGCGCTAAAAGGGTTAAGTCTTAATCTTCCATTAACTCAAGACTCAACACTTGGCACCATCAAGTTCAACAACGATAACTTTCAGACATTCTGTTATAACGTTCCTCGTTTATGAATAATAATTTGTAGACAAAATCTTTTACTTGGCCTTTATTTCAGGAACATAATGACCTATTTCTAAACTTAAAAGATTTCAGTTGTAACTCGAATTTAACTTTGATACAAGATCGTTGATAAAACAGGACAAAGGGCGGATGGCTCAAAGTAACTCACGTTACAAGTGGACCATCGGTTAGTGAAGTGTTGTCTTATAAAACTACTTATCTTACAAAACAAACTCTCACAGTTGGATGTGATCTCAATTTGCACCAAGTTTGTCAATTAATTGATAAAAATCTGCCACCAATGAGGAAGATATTGTCCCCGCAAAACAACAGAAGCTTTTCCCGCCTGGGACAAATGAACAAAGGAGTAAAACCCACTAGGTTAATAATTATAGTATCTAGAGACAATGGCGTGATTACTTGATAATAATGAATCATTAACAAATACAAATTAGTGAAACTATCTCAAGTGGTTACTCTTCAACACTTCCTTATTAGGGAAATTGTCCTATATTATATGCTGACACACAATTATCATATGAATAAAGATCCCTTCCACTTTGCGCCCTTTAAAGTCACTTAAAAACTTTTGTAATTCTGCTGTAGTGAAAAGGAATGCATTTAATTCCTTTTAATTTTTCAAATTTTCAATTGTTTGGATTGGTTCGTATGTCAAACAATACA
Organism: Dreissena rostriformis; assembly: GCA_007657795.1. Classification (NCBI taxonomy): domain Eukaryota; kingdom Metazoa; phylum Mollusca; class Bivalvia; order Myida; family Dreissenidae; genus Dreissena; species Dreissena rostriformis. Next base: position 180,585 of record VMBQ01001304.1, on the reverse strand, counting down.
AAAAATCTAGTTGTATTGCATAACAAAGAAGGACCAGTTTGAGGTGATAAACAATACAAAAATCTAGTTGTATTGTAAAACAAAGTAGGGCCAGTATGAAGTGATAAACAATATTAATTTTCAATGCCATTCAAATGACTTTCCAGAACAAATAAATAACTGTCTACTAAAGTGAACACATATAAAGTATTGATGCGTCATACCATCAGGATTGGTAACTATTTGTGTCGTGTTCTGAGAAAACTGGGCAAAATGCTTGTGCGTAAATTGTCATCCGAGATTAGCCTGTGCAGTCCGCACAGGCTAATCAGGGATAACAATTTCCGCTCTTATGGAATTTTTTGTTTCAATGATGTCTCTTCTTAGCGAAAATCCAGTTTAGGCGGAAAGTGTCATCCCGGATTAGCCTATGCGGACTGCACAGGCTAATATGGGATGACACTTTACCCACAAGCATTTTGCCCAGTTTTCTCAAAACACGCCACATTTATGTTGGCCATTGCCACACCACAAAATTTAACAAATCCAAGATGGCTGCAAGTTGATTCATATCACTCACTATGTATCTCGTTTTAAGTTTGAAGCATAAGTAATTTTTTTCTTAATTAAATAAAATTGAAGGAGTAGTTTGCAGCCAACAAACGGACCAACAAACAAACCACCCAATATGGTGACTCTTGTAGAGGCTTATTTAAACTTTGTTTGTAGGGGTATAAATAACTCAACAACTCCTGCAGCAAACTGACTTATTATTAAATAGAAAACATTTTCACGTTCAAGTTTAGTAAAGATTGGATGAAAACTGTAGAATTAAAAATGTGAACAAACCCTTTAATAACAAGATTTGAATTGTTTTCTTTCTAGCGTTATCATGGGACATCTCAATTGCTTCTAAAAAATAATACAGAGATGTGACTTTGTGTTTTGAAGGGGAGTGTTCGAACAATCTTTATGTCAAAGAGTTCCACGCCTGAATCTACCAAGTAAACAGACCTAAATGTGAACAGAATCATACATGCCAGACGTCCCGATCTCGGCGGGACAGTCCCGCTTTTGGGCCGTTTGTCCCAGCGTCCCGATATGAGACGATTTGTCCCGACNACTTTTCTTTTTTCGTCATTCGTGGTTTACAGTCCCTTTAAATGTGAACACCATATTTCTGATATAATATAAGCTATTTTCTATTATATTCTATTTAAGATATTGTAGTTACATCCATTATCACTGACTGTAATACAAAGCAACAGGATTAGTTTGATGTACATGTATGTGAAGTAAAACCCACTGTCATACAAGGAAGTCCTTAATACTTTCATACTCATAGATCAGATTATCAAATATGAGCAATATAATCATGTTGTTAGTAACTATTTCAAATGAGACTTCAGAAAATGATAAATAGTCAGATATATTTGAAGATAAAATGTAAATTTTGCAGGTTAAAAATAATTTAATGGTAAATATGTGTGTATTATTCTAGCCATGTCAATCAACATTAAATTTAAGGATAACATACACACAAGAGAGCCCAGAGGGCCTTGGCTGCTCATTTGAGTTTATTAATTATCAAAATCAATATTGATAAAGTTGTAAAATAGTGAGTAATGTTCTGGCCAAGTTTTATAAGTTGGAGTTATTAAAGTTACATCTAACATAGTATCATTTGTTTTCTTCAATTTAATTTAGTGATCTATTAAAGCACACTTTAAGCCCCCAACCTCAAACTCAGTTGAGATATTTTTACGAAACTATTCTCACTAATTTTATTTAAATAAGCAATTAATTTGATTTCCAGAGTGTTGGCATGCTTTTCCTTCAATTCATTTTTAGATGGCTTGTTTTACTTCACATGACCCATTTTAAAACTTTGCAGAATATGTATAGTTGGGACAAATGTTATGACCCAGTTTCATGAAGCCTGGGAAATAAATATGACCTCTAGAATGTAAAATACTTCTTTAATTTGACGGTCACCTACTTTTTGACTCCAGATGCTCAGCTTCAAACGTGATTGAGATATCATAATGACAAATGTTCTGACCAAGCGTCATGAAAACTGGGCTAGACAATGTCAAGATCAAACTTTCTGAACAAGTTTCATCCAGATTGAACTATAAATGTGGCTTCTAAAGAGCAAACAAGATTTTTTTAAAGATGTGACCTAGTGACCTAGTTTTTGACTACACTTGATCCAAAGTTGAAATAAGATTTTGATAAACATTCCGACAAAGTGTCATCAAGATTTAGCCAAAACTGTAGCCTCTAGAGTTGTAATGAGCTAAAAAGAGGATGATGCACGACACACGATGACAGAAGCAGGAGATACCATTAGATTGATTACAAGAGCTGAGAAAAAAGTAATTTCCCTTTAACTATACCTATGTGTAAAACAAATGATCAGCTATTCATCAAAGAATGAATAAATGAAAGGCAGGCTATTTGGATGAATAAATGATTGAATGCATTAGTGGATAAAAAAATGAACAAATTAACTAATGTAAAAATGACTGAATGAAAGAATGAATAAACTACAAACGTGTCAATAGCACACAAATGCCCCCGCGTATCAGGACTTGTCACAATTTTTTTATAGCAAACGCACGCAATAATATTTCCACCCTCAGGACACACACAAGTACAGACCCACTAAAGGTGGAAACATTTAAATGACCTTCACAACATATTGCATACTAGGCATAATGAAATGACAAAAATATAAATGGACGGTATAATGACTGAATAAAACAAGACCTGTCACCATAGGATGTCATATGCCCCCTTTTTCCACATTTTTCTAAACCTTAACGCAAAGTGTTTTTCCACATTTTTCGAAATCTAAACGCAAAGTGTGATGGAATTTCAGACGAACAGACGGACAGTGCAATCACTATATGTCCACATTCGGGGGCATAAAAATAAATTAATATTAAAACCTTTTTTCTGGTTGTTCAAGTTTGAAAACGTTAGAACAGACACTCCATCTTCGTCTACGACATCCACAAACCCGTCATTGGCCTGGGCAGTGGGTGGGGTATGTGCTCCTGCGAGCTTTGTTTTCTCTTTGTTGGCCACTGAAAAACATTCAGAGCAAATGAAATATGAAATAGAGTCAAAAAGAACCCTGTCTTACAAAAGATTGCATGACAGTTTTAAATAATGAATTTTGTAATTTGAAAAATATATGATCATAAAGTTTTTGATATTAAAACTATTATTGAATTCGGTTGATACCCCCACAGCTTTGACACAGACGCAGATGAGCTGAATTTTGACCTTTGATATGAAGGTATCACTTTACCTTGATGGTCAATGTGAGGCCAACCAAGATGACTGCCAGTCTGTCATTTTGAATGTTATTGACAAAAATATCACTCACTACTACACCTTGTGAATATGAGTGTGCGGTTAATCAAACAATCAAGAGGGCCATGATGGCCCTGAAAGGCTCATCTGAGTTCAAGGAACACCAATTGTGAAAAACATGACCTGGATACTAGTATATAGATTTTGACTGCACATAACCCAGATTCCAACTCAGCCTTGATATTGTCAAGATAAACATTCTTACCAAGTTTCATCAAGATTGGATAAAAGACGTGGCCTCTAGAGTGGTAACAAGCTATGGTTGACAGAAACCAATGTACAGCAGACATAGGGTGATCATAATCACTCACTGTGAGCACTTTGTGCTCAGGCGAGCTATAAATGAAAAGTACCAATAGTTGAATGACAAGAAATACTTAAAGACCAAATGACAGACCAACCATAATGTTGACACCAGTTATCCTGCTTCAAACTTTATTTGTGGGGGTATAACAAAACAAAGAACGAGTGAAAGATACCAAAAATAGGAATACAATTACTGGGCTTGTGTTATAATAAATGATGGAGTTTTGCGTGTTTTCTTCTCTGAAAACTGAATTGCACTAATAATGTCAATATATCAATAAGTAAGTGAGTCGCGCTGTGTGAAAAGGGGGTTAAATGCATGTGCGTAAAGTGTCGTCCCATGCAGATTAGCCCGTGCAGTCCGCACAGGCTAATCAGGGACAACACTTTCTGCTTTTATTGTATCTTTTGTTTGAAGGAAGACTGGTCTTGACAAAAATCCAGTTTAGACAGAAAGTGTCGTCTCTGATTAGCCTGTGCGGACTGCACAAGCTAATCTGGGACGACACTTTATGCTCATGCATTACACCCTCTTTTCGCAAATATTCATTTTTAGTTGTGTAAATATAATTTGCTTAGAACAGTGAGTACAAAGGAAACATATATATCATTTGATATTGACCAAAGTAAAAAACAATTAAATTGAGGTGTTCAGTACTGAGTATCACAGAATACTATGAAACCTTTGCCATTGTTGATTTGAATGAATTTGGTTTGGGGTTGCATTTGGAAATTTTGTGGGAAAAGTATTATTTATAATATAAATTTGTTAAAAAATGCCAACAAAATATTACAAACAAGACTATTGCCAAGCAATAATGTCCCCTACCGGCTCCACCATTGTCAGATTTTTTTTTTTTTTTTTTAAGTATTTGTTGCCATAGCAACCAGAATTCTTGACGTAGGAACAAAATGAAATGACGTGCATGATGTCCATATTGCCATCCATCCATGTTTCAAGTTTCATGAAAAAATATGAAGAACTTTTAAAGTTATCGCAGGATTCAGAAAAGTGTGACTGACAGACAGACTGACTGACTTACACACACACACACAGAGTGCAAACCATAAGTCCCCTCCGGTGAAACCGGTAGGGGACAATAATCAAGGCAAGTAACTCACTTTCTTCCTCCATTTTCTTGCATTGCCTCAGCAAAACAAACACAACAGCTCCGGCAACAGCAATAGCAAGGCCAAGCAATGCACCACCGACTGACAGGCCGATCTTGAGGTTATCATCAGACGAAATCTTCAAGGCTACGGTGGTGTTGACTTGAAACGAGGTCTCTGCCAGTGCAGTGGTTGTCTGCGTAGTCACAGATGGGGATTGCGTAGTAATGGGGCTGGTTGGCTTCAAAGTGGTCGTGTAGCAATATGAGGGATTCAAAATGAGATCGTGCGAGCAAGGAGAACCCGCTGTCAATAGATGTATGATTGGTTGTTTATTTTTATTTCAATACATTTAATTATGGCATAAATCTTCAGATGAAAATAAAAACTAACATAGCAATCACTTTCTTTTATCATTTTCCACAAAGAAAAGTATCATCATTACTGGTATAAATTTACCAATAAACAAAACAAAATGTTACGCCTATTCTAATTTAAGCATAGTTTAAAATTGCATTTCTTATTCAAATAAGATCAAGTTAGAATCAAGAACAATTTCTGCAGTATCGCGAAAATGGGTGTTTTGCCATATATGAGAGGCGACCATCAACATAGTCTTGTCATGTCATGAGCAACTTTTTCTGTTCTACAAGTTCTCAGAACACTGTAATAGCATAATATTCTATACCATGTTCAGATTGCAAAGTGGGAATTATAAGGCTGATAATAATTATCAAATTACATGTATATGTATGAGCCGCTCTCTTGGAAAAACTGGNGATTTTCGTTAAGAAGAGACATCATTTTAACGACAAATTTCATAAAAGCGGAAATTGTCGTCCCTGATTACTAGTAGCCTGTGCGGACTGCACAGGCTAATCTGGGATGACAATTTACGCACATGCATTATGCCCAGTTTTCTCAGAACACAACTCATTTAACATTACAAACTCAACTGATACAAGTACTCAGAACACCATAATAGCGTTATATTCGTTATATTTGTTCAGATTGCACAGTCAGAATTATAAGGCTGATAATGATAATCATATTACATGTATAAATATGAGCTGCGCTCTGGGAAAACCAAGCCTAATGTGCATAATCAGAGACAACATTTGATGCTTTTATGGAATTTTTTGTTTAAAAGAAGTCTCTTCTTAACGAAAATCTAGTCTAGGCGTAAAGAGTCGGACTGTACAGGCTTATCTGGGACGACACTTTACACACGCATGCATTTAGCCCTGTTATCCCACAGCGTGGCTCATATAGGTTTTACTTACTGTAAGTAAAGTTGAAGGACTTTGTGGTTGTGGTAGTGCATGGTATGCATTCGGCCGTTGGTTCTGTTTGGGAGCATAGGCACAATTCAGCATTCCCTGTTGTGTAATGAGGATCAAAGGGCTTCACCTGCAAACATTATTTAGCATCTCAGGACCTGAGCTGACCTTAGCTAATGATGCAAAGCATCTTAACAAATTTGGCACAAAGAACTGATACAACTAGATACCAAAATTAATATGTTTAAATTATATAATCAACACTAATATTTAAGTGTATTATGTTATTTTGCACTGTCTATAACATAATCATTTTTTTATATAAAATTGTAGTAACACTGATTGGTTGTTCTTGTTCTTATCCAGTAATTCATTTACAATTCATTAAGTTATTAATTATATATATCTAATAAGTATAAATCAACATTTAATATGCAAATTCATCCATTCAGTTATTATTAATTAAAATGTGATGCTTGCTGATCTCCAAAAAGAAAAGGGGAAAAAAGAGTGCATTGAAAAAATAAATACATATACACATTATTCAGAGGGTAGTCCTAAACACAGCCTAGGAAAATATAGTTCTCATTAAATTGCACACATTTGTAATGCTGTAAGGACTTAAATAATTATTTAATGATTGTTTCTTATCATTCAATAAACAACTCTGTCACTCTGATGCATGGATTTGAAACAACTCAAGAATCAGAAATCCAAAACATTGTTTTATATCGACGGACAAACTATGATAAATAAAAAATCATTCATTGACTCAAATTTTCTAAAATATGCCATGTTCTTGCATCATGCTTTGGGAAAAACAATGAATTTTTTTTTCAGAGCCAAAAACTAAGCTTTACTGGAACAACATCTTAATGCTTAACTGGTTCTACATCTTAATGCTGTACTGGTAGTACATTAATACTTAACTTGTTCTATATCTGAATGCTTTACTGGTACTACATCTTAATGCTTTCCTGGTACTAAATCTTGAAAAAAAGAAACTTGAGCTTATAATTGGCTTAAATATTGACAAAAGTACCTATAATTTTTACTAAATAGGAATACTTACTTTAATTGTGTACTCTCCCGTTGTTACATTCACGAAAGTGCAATTCAGCTGCAATAAGATGAAGCTTGGGTAAAAGTGGCTTGAACAATGAAGTTTGTATTTTCTAATATCTTAAATTCAACCACCAAACAAGTGGACTAACAAAACAAAATTATTTAAAGACAAAATAAGCGGTTTTGAAACAAATTGTCTTAGCCCAGAATCAAACCTACTGGTGTCCGGTTCAAAAGTATGCGGCTCTATCAAAAAGGTTATTCAGCTTAACATGTATGCAAGTGAAGTTTAAATGATATGAGACACTCAAGTTTTCCAAAATAACTAGAAAAATGTTTCCAATGCTTCATGAATTTATACATTTTAAACACAGATTTGTTCCAACCAATACTTTTTTTGCAATATATTTATGTGTCTGAATGTTACATGTACAAATTTCGCCAAGTGGATACTGAATCGTCTTTGGAGTAAACACCCTCCCCCCTAAAATTTTCTCCTTGAATTTACATCGATCGCAATAATGGTCATGATCACTAAAAAATATGTGTAATTCCGCGTAATCGAGGAAAACGCCCAACCCTGTATTTAAAAAAAAAACAAGAAAAATATGCATAATCTTTATAAAGTCAAGATGTTTGATTGTAAACGTACCTGATTTTCAACAAGCTTGCGTTTCAGAAGTGTGTCGTTTGAATACCAAAGACTAAATTCGAATGAAGTAAACTTGAATTCTGCTGGTGGGCTATTAATATTAGCTTCAATCACACCTTCAGCTTTCTTACTGGTATCAAAATATATTGCTGCCACCCAATCCCGTGCATTTGTTGAATTTGTATAAGCTGAAATAGAAATACTGACTGTAAATAATCTTTATTTTGTACTTTACCTTAAGTATGATATTTGCTAATTGGTCATTATTTGCCAAAGGCAAAATGCTGGATTGCCAATAAACTTTGAATTATTAAAAAAATAAAAATAATAAACTAATCGGGTAAAATATTGTTGTAAAGGAAAAGCACAATTATCTCATTACTGTGGTAATAAATGTATATCTTGTTCATGCAACAAACAGTGAACAGTAATAATGCTACCAATTAAGTTTTCACACAACACCAAACATTTTTCAAATGATAAAATAAACCTATTCCCAAGCTGGTACTGGTAATGCAAACCCAGTCCATTCACAGATGGTTGCTAAATCCACAACTTGATGTCTATTGGCGAAATGTTGAGCCCAGAGTCAAGAATGCCATTCAAATTGTAATTATTTAGTAACAATAGTGAGAGTTTGACCTCAGCACACTGGCATTCCTTGCAGCGAGTTAACAAGATTAACATGTGAGGCATGTTAATTTTGACTGTCAGTTGAATTATGAAGTTAGAGTCTGAAAAAGCTGTATAATAAGCCATATAACAATGACCTTTGAAGGTGACCTCTCCTGTTGAGCCCGTCAGAAGGGTCTTTCACATCACCCCTACATGGTTACATTTGCAGAAAAATATTTTATAATTGCCAGATATATAATGAAGTTACAGATGGACCAACTGTATTATAATTATGGCTAAATTTGACCTTTGACCTTTAAGCGTGACTCTGACCATTAAGCTAGGGACTCAGCTCTTTACGCAACATAACTTCTCCTCATAGTGAACAATGATGTAAAGTTTAAAGAAGCAAGATGTGAACAACGAGGTTCAATCACCAACAAGCAGGCAGGTAAAAGACTTCATATGGTCATTTAGAAATCCTTTATGTAACTTCATCAGTTCATGTATTACCTGGCATGTCCACTGTAACCTTCACATATTGGTCTAGCGCTCCTAGCTCTCCTGCGCGATTTTCATACTTTGGTAGCGAGTAAACTTCAAAGTACACATAACCTGGCAGAGGGAACCAGGGCAGCTCAAAGACTGTCTGAAATGAACGTTAAACTAAAATTTCATTTATTGAGTTACAAGTTATAATTTCAGTAACAAACATGTAATCAAAAGCGACAGATAAAGACAATCTCCCTGCATGGCTAAAGTTGTTCAGTCACCCTTATCAAGGAATTATTTTCAATCCAAATAAATTGTGGGTACATAAAAACTGTCAATGAAAATATTCCCACATGCACACAAAGTGACTGTTACGGTTACTAACAGTAACATCAACAAAATTGAAATAATAAGTATTGCATCGACACAATTTAACACATACTTTCCAGACAAGCACAGTCATGTTGCAAAATAAATACAAATCTGAACATGAAATAGCCTTAATGGAGGAGCATTTCATATATTATCCTATTCACCTGATGCAACATTTTAGTTGCCATTTTAAGCGGGCGATTGGAATTTTACAACCCTGGCTGAAGAAGTTTACCTGTATACTTTTGATGTTCCAAGAGACATTGGATAAATCAAGGATGTAGCACGATGGAGCACCACCAGGGATGTATCGTGTGATCTCAAAGCCTTCCAAAAACGTTACACCACCTAAAATATGAAAAAGATTATTAAAAGGGAAATTAAAAGTCCATTTATCCGCACACAAAAAGCACCAGAAATCTTCAAAATAATTGTGTTACAAAGGAATTCTTTTTCAATTGGCTTTTTGGAAATACATATGCAGTTTCTTAATTTATGTTACAAAAATGACTGCAGTATTTTATAACAAAACAATAAACAGATGGGAATATTATCAGTATAACTTTTCTTAAAATTTAAAGTGTTTCCAGTTAAAGATATCCAGTTGGTCAGTCAGACATCCATTTTGCAAGTCAACCATCCATTTTGCCAGTCAGACATCCATCTTGCCAGTCAGACATCCAGTTGGCCAGTCAGACATCCAGTTGGCCAGTCGGACATCCAGTTGGCCAGTCAGACATCCAGTTGGCCAGTCGGACATCCAGTTGGCCAATCAGACATCCAGTTGGCAAGTCAGACATCCAGTTGGCCAGTCAGACATCCAGTTGGCCAGTCAGACATCCAGTTGGCCAGTCAGATATCCAGTTGATCAGTCAGACATCCAGTTGGCCAGTCAGATATCCATTTGGTCAGTCAGACTGCCAGTTGGCCAGTCAGACATACATTTGGCCAGTCAGGCATCCAGTTGGTCAGTCAGACATCCAGTGTGCCAGTCAGACATCCAGTTTGCCAATCAGACATCCAGTTGGCAAGTCAGATGTCAAGTTGGTCAGTCAGACATTCAGTTGGCCAGTCAGACATCCATTCAGCCAGTCAGACATTTAGTTGGCCAGTCAGACATCCAGTTGGCCAGTCAGACATCCAGTTGGCCAGTCAGACATCCAGTTGGCCAGTCAGATATCCATTTGGTCAGTCAGACATCCAGTTGGCCAGTCAGATATCTATTTGGTCAGTCAGACAGCCAGTTGGCCAGTCAGATATCCAGGTGATCAGTCAGACATCCAGTTGGCCAGTCAGATATCTATTTGGTCAGTCAGACAGCCAGTTGGCCAATCAGACATTCATTTGGCCAGTCAGGCACCCAGTTGGCCAGTCAGACATCCAGTTGGCCAGTCAGACATCCAGTTGGCCAATCAGACATCCAGTTGGCCAGTCAGATGTCAAGTTTGTCAGTCAGACATTCAGTTGGCCAGTCAGACATCCATTCGGCCAGACTAACAAACGGATTCCAGTATAGCACCCCTTACAACTTTGTTATGCAGTGATGCAGTGGTAGAAATGCTTCCTCAACTCGACTCACCAATACCAAGAGGAGTGAAGGTCAGGTTAACCTCCACATAATATTTTCCATTTGAATATTCCTTGTATGTTGTCGACACATTGACGTTTTCAGGCTTGCCTGGATGGTTCAGAGTGTTTGTTATGTAAGGCATGGACGCGAAAGTGTCTTTTAGAAATTGTTCGCTGCAATCTACAAAAATAAAGTGTAAACATGCGATCAATATACCACTATTATCAATTTTTTAAGACGTATGTGTACATTACAAAAGTATATCTTGAGCATGGCTGAACAAGATCCCATGGCACACAAACACAGGATGCCTGTAGATATTGTGTCACAATAGAATGGAGAGATTGAAACAGTTTCCTTAGGAGTCTTGTATTTATTTAATACAAAATCATTTTTAGGGTTTTCAATTAATTCAACAATGAGGATAAAACAAACAAACCAATCATCCATGCACGTTCGTTATAAAAAATGTATTTCAGAATAAAACAGGTGCTGTTTGTAAAACATGCATGCCCCCCATATGGGCTGTCAGTTGTAGTGGCAGCCATTGTGTGAATACGTTTGTTGTCACTGTGAACTTGACCTTTAACCTAGTGACTTGAAAATCACAAGGGGTCATCTGCCAGTCATGATCAATGTACCTATGAAGTTTCATGATCATAGGCCTAAGTATTCTTGAGTTATCATCAGGAAACCATTTAACTGTTTTGAGTAACTATGACCTTAACCTTTAACCTAGTGACCTGAAAATCAATATGGGTCATCTGCCAGTCATAATCAATGTACCTATGAAGTTTCATGGTCCTAGGCATAAGCATTCTTGAGTCATCATCCTGAAACCATTTTAATGTTTCGAGTAACTGTGACCTTGACCTTTGACCTAGTGACCTGAAAATCAATAGGGGTCATCTGCCAGTCATGATCAATGTTCCAATGAAGTTTCATGATGCTAGGTGTAAGCATTGTTGAGTTATCATCTGAAAACCATTTTACTGTTTCGAGTCACTGTGACCTTGACCTTTGACTTAGTGATCTGAAAATCAATAGGGGTCATCTGCCAGTCATGATCAATGTACCTATGAAGTTTCATGATCCTAGGCGTAAGTGTTCTTGAGTTATCATCCGGAAACCATTTTACTGTGTCGAGTCACTGTGACCTTGACCTTTGACCTAGTGACCTGAACATCAATAGGGGTCATATGCCAGTCATGATCAATGTACCTATGAAGTTTCATGATCCTAGCCGTAAGGGTTCTTGAGTTATCATCTGGAAACCATTTTACTGTTTCAAGTCACTGTGACCTTGACCTTTGACCTACTGACCTGAAAATCAATAGGGGTCATTTGCCAGTCATGATCAATGTACATATGAAGTTTCATGATTCTAGGCGTAAGCGTTCTTGAGTTATCATCCGGAAACCATTTTTCTATTTGAGTGACTGTGACCTTGACCTTTGACCTAGTGACCTGAAAATCAATAGGAATTATCTGCGAGTCATGATTTATGTACCTATGAAGTTTCATGATCCTAGGCTTAAGCGTTCTTGAGTTATCACCCGGAAACCATTTTACTATTTCTAGTCACTGTGACCTTGACCTTTGACCTAGTGACCTCAAGATCAATAGTGGTCATCTGCCAGTCATGATCAATGTACCTATGAAGTTTCATGATCGCCTAAGCGTTCTTGAGTTATCATCCGGAAACCAACTGGCAAACGGACGGACAGACAGACGGACCGACCTACTGACATGTGCAAAAGAATATACCCCCTCTTCTTCGAAGGGGGGCATATATATAATACAAATTAAAATGTGTTGGTTTATATAATTTTAAACAGTAGGGCCAACGGACCTTGTGCGCTCACCTGAGATAAAAAGAAATGTATTGATCTAATCTGCTTTTGTAATGTTTGTGGAATAAATCTGACTTCTGATCAAGCTTTTTTACCACTTATGACACAGATTTTGTGGGTAGTGACATTATAGGAATAAATGGCCTAAGATTGAAAATTAGGTTAGGTATGTTGATCCTTTTTTAAATCATGCAGTAAAAGAATCTAAGTGTGGTAAATGCCTTTGATACAATAAATGAAAAGCCCACTGAGAAAACCAAACATAGGGTGTTGAGAAGGTTTGTTTTTCTTGGATAAATCATAAAAATTAGTTATATCAGAGTATGTAACATTTTTTAAATAAATATTGCCAATTAAGTGCATGCTAATTAGTACTTTACAACATAAAGGTAGTAGTTACAACAATGGATGTGAAAATTGTTTTTATGTAAAATGAAAGAGTACAATTGTCATATAAGATGTATAGGCTTCCATTGCATGACATACATTACATGGGACCCTACATAAAATTTGTTAACCACAATAATTTTCCCCAAAATCTAGCATTAACTAATAACTTTTGTTTGCGTACTATTACACCTCAGATGCAAAAAAAGTTATTGTGGTAAATAAAACGCATTAAAGTTTCACTTAAATATGATTTACCATAAGGCAAAAGGGCCATGATGGCCCTGAAGAGCTCACCTGAGTTCAAGGGACACCATTTGCCTAAAACTGACCTGCTGACCATATTTTTGGCCTAACTTGACCAAAATTCAAATACGGCCTTGATATTATCAAGATAAACATTCTGGCTTAGCTAAGATTCAGGTACCCTTATTTTAAGACTAATGTGACCCAGATCTGAATTATGCCATGAAATTGACAAGACATTCTGACCATGGTTCATCAAGAATAAATAATATATGTGGCTTCTAGATGGGAAAGAAGATTTGTCTCAGATTTAACCTAGTTACCTAAATTTAGGTTGCACATGAACTAAATTTAAAGTTTTCATAGATATTCTGACCAAATTTCATCAAGATTGAATCATTAATGTGGCTTCTAGAATGGTCATAAGATTTTTCTAAGATTTGACCATATGACAAGGTGTTTGGACACACATGAAGCAGATTAGAACTTAGCCTACATATTGCAAAAATAAACATTCTAACCAAGTTTCCATCAAGATTGAGCAAAAAAGGGCCTCTATAGTGCTTATTGCAAGCCAAAAGCTGAGAACACATGGTGCACACAGAACTGGGCTAGACATAGACTGATAAAACAGAAGAGGTTAAAGTGGATGAAAAAAAAATGCATGGAAACATGATTTTTAGTCAGGGGGCAAGAAAGTCAAACTAATCTATAATTAAGAAAACATGAATCCATTTTTCGACTACCGTCAGCGTTTTAATAGAATTTTAAAACAGGCATTGAATGAGCTAGGAAAAGCTTTTAATCTGAACATTAAATTAGTTATATATGTCAATGTTCAATCATGAAAATTATTTTACATTGCAGAGTATAGAACCTAATAGTGTTCATATATAATAAAATACTGGTGTATAAATATATAAAATAATTTTCTTCATTAAAATTTAATACTACATCATGTTGCTGGTTCAAAATGACTAATATGGATAATATTGATGACACTTTAACATGTGAATGCCAAGAGACATAAGCAAGCAACTGACTTGTACAAATAGATTTAAGGCTTTACAAAAACCTATGTGCTCTTTCAGCTTAGAGATTGCAAGATTTGGATGGCTGCTTTTATGTGAACTTTACTTCCTTGTTGAATTCAAAACCCCAGACGTTCACATTCTTTTCACCAGACCATGAAATGTTAATGAAAACACATTGAACATGTACCCGGTATATAATATTATGTTCAAACTTGATGTGACTGAAACACAAAATATGAATTGAATAGAAGAAAAGCAAATAGAGTTATCAAAGATTGAATGCTTATTTAACAGTGCTATGATGGAATTCACTATTACAATGGCACATTGATACAAATTGACCGATACTCAAGCCTTCTGATATTATTTGCTTTTTAACTGCAAAACAAACCCACACTTTTGTATCAAACAGATTGCTTAGAAGACATTAGAGATAGAATGAACCTGCTATAGGGTAACACGACTTACTGAATAACAACCAAAGCACTGCAATACCCTTTGCATTTGTCATTCTTGTGTTACTTATTTGTCCTAACCCTGTTAAAATTAATCATTGGTAAAAATTATGTAAACACCAGGGCTCAGCCGTCAGGTTGACCTGGGCGATAACCTCTGCCTCACTGGCGACATATTTACTTCGCCTAAAACTACCTGACGGAGAAGTAAAAAAAAACTGGTTGGAATGATCAAAGTTATTGCTAATAGTTAACTTTATTCAATAATGGCTTTGACATTTAAGGTATCCATTTTTACCAATATTTTGTTTGGATACTAACATAAGAAATCTCAGTATGCTAAGACCTATATTAACATTTTAATTATTGAAAGTTGTTATTTTCAATTCCCAATTCCTTCCAATCATCATATTTTACTAGATGTATATCGTACCAAACTCCAAACATAAATTTGTCTTTCTTTATCTATATGACAGATTCGGGTCCGTAGTACAAGACAGCGGCAAGCATGAGTATAATGAGCAGTCCATATATTCATATATGGACCGCAAATGCTATAGGTATGGAACCAGCATGCCAAATTATTGATGAATGAGATAACCTCCCTGGTTACACACAGCTAAGTTGCGCTTTGATGTAGCCGTTTATTGTTATTCGATGTTGACACAAGCAATTGATTAAAACTCAGAAAACTTATTTTTAATCAAATATCATTTAAATTCTTTAATGAATCTAACATTTTATTTGATACATATTTCACTGCAGGCCATATACAATTTGGGACTTCCTGGCTTGTAACTATTTTGTGATAGGGGCCCTCAGTGGGGTTTTCTATTTCTTAACTGATGTATACCGTAATCACTCTAATTTTGCGGACACCCACATTTTTAACCAAAATAGCTTTTTTGTGTGACTATTAATTTTTGGACATACAGGTTTTCGTCCATTATTAATGACTCTACATTTTCGGACAGTTTATTTTACAAGGCTTTTTACTAGAATTCTGCCCTGTTGCCTTATCTGGTGACACTTCGACTGTGCATTTTTAAAACCGGATTAAGGTCATAAAACCTGGCAGACGAAAGCATTAAGGCAATTTGGTAAAGAACTATGCATGTATGTACCCAAAGCTTAAAGTGAAACAGATATAAAAGTAATTTATACTATACACTGTATACGGCATGGTATTTTACAAGCATGTGCTATTATTCTTTGAAACAATTGATGCTTTACACATTGCATACCCGTATAAGATCATCAATGCAATATTTTTTATTGTCTCTAAATTTTCAAACGCCAGTCTGTACATTTTCGGACACCTGTATTTTTTTTAATTTTTTTGTAGCTAAGTTTTCTGACACAATTTTTTTGTAAGTTATTTTTAAGTGTCCTATAACTTATAGTAATTACGGTAGTATGGATACAACACTTGTCTAGCTGTATTTATACTATTTTCTTCTTTGTGTTTTCTTCTTTTATTTTTATATAAACTTACGTACATTTGTTATATGTATTGACAATAATATAAAGGTTTGTATGTTGCATTTGTTGGTATGCATTGTTATGGTTAGTGACTGTGTTAATTGTATTGTATATATACTTGTGAATTACTGAGAATTTACAAATAAATAATAAAACTAGAAATGGCGCAGCAGAGGCCGACGCGTATCCCCACGCCGAATGTTTGACCTAGGTGTGCCCCAGGGTTGGTAATGGGGCCATGCATAGATGAGATTGACCGTATTGTCATAAGAGAAGTTCAGTATCAATTTGAAGTGAATCCGTGTAGAAATGAAAAAATTATAGTAAATGGAAATTTTTGGTGGGTGTGGCCTATGTGGGCGGGGCGCCCCAGGGTTGGTAATTGGGCCATGCATAGTTGAGATTGACCGTATTGTCATAAGAGAAGTTCAGTATCAATTTGAAGTGAATCCGTGTAGAAATGAAGAAATTATAGTAAATGGAAATTTTTGGTGGGTGTGGCCTATGTGGGCGGGGCGCCCCAGGGTTGGGAATGGGGCCATGCATGGTTGAGATTGACCGTATTGTCATAAGAGAGGTCCAGTATCAATTTGAAGTGAATCGGTGTAGAAATAAAGAAGTAAATGTAAAATAACCTAAAAAAATGAGTGATAATTTCTGACCCGGCCCCACCCCAACCCCCATAACTTTTGACCCAGGGGTCAGATCAAAATTCCAAATAGTGCAGGGTCGCACATATGCTCATAGCTACCATGTGTGTAAGTTTCAAGGTTCTAGTGCTAATAGTGTAGGAGGAGATATTGGCCAGGACGGACAGACAGACAGACGGACAGACGGACGTACGGATGGCGGAGATAACCACAATATCCCCACCTTTTTTTCAAAAAGTGTGGGGATAATTAGAAATCGTGAGCTAGCACGCCTTACCATATGGTGGTCACAAGAAATGATAGTAATAATATTAATTGTATGGTCAATCTCGACTATGCATGGCCCCATTACCAACCCTGGGGCACACATTCCGTGTGGGGATACGCGTCGGCCTCTGCCGCGCCATTTCTAGTTAAAGTAGGTACTAAAGCAAATAGAGATTAATTTCTTTAAATAAATAAAAATATTCTTAATTCACTGAATTTATTCAGCAATTAAAAGGCCCATCCTGTTTCACTAAGAATATGCATTTGACAGTACATGAATATTGATCATAGAAAGACACAAAAAAAACATACTTATTCCTCTGAAATTATACTTCTTGCATGGAACTTGATCCTGAAAATAAAGTATACAATATGTTAGTTCCTGTAAAATTTCTTGCAAAGA
The DNA here is from genome assembly GCA_007657795.1 of Dreissena rostriformis. NCBI lineage: Eukaryota > Metazoa > Mollusca > Bivalvia > Myida > Dreissenidae > Dreissena > Dreissena rostriformis. Next base: position 162,983 of record VMBQ01001304.1, on the reverse strand, counting down.
CAGAAGTTTCAAAATGCAGGTCTATATGATATTATTTATCAATTAATTATATGCACAGCTAAAAAAGTGTGTGTTTTTTTCACTGTGAAATATAAACAAAAATAGACTTCTTCAGCACTATCATTTTAAAAATCTTAATAATAAATGTCTTAAGTAATGCATAAAACTTTGCATTAAATTTTCGCAAAATGTCAGCATTACACTTTATCTTCAAGGCATATTTATTTTTTTAATTCAATTCTTAAAAGTTATAAAACCTTTTTAATACAATTAATCAATACCACTTTGGAATGGCTGTTATTATTTATACACTACAGGGCTTGAATAAAAAAAAAAAATACTTGCAAAACAATGCAAGCAGCTTTAATTCCAACTCGCAAAATTAAAAACATTCTCGCAAATTTTACTGGAAACTTAAATAAGCAAGTTTGGACATTCTATTACTATTACAACAAAATAAAAAGTATACTTAACATACATATTATATTTCTGCAATCAAACATTAGTAAGATATCAGTTCCTTATATAAATTAACCTACGATTCGGCATTCACAACGTCGAGCGCATTTAGCAATATTACTTGTTTTTTTTCACTATTGATTATTCAGTGTTTCAGATTGGTCCCGATTTCCCCAGGACAGGTGTCCTAAAAAAAATTCAAGACATTTTTCCTTTATCATAAAAACTTTCAGACAGTTTTGTTATCGTAACACTAATATTAAATTTCAGTTGGCCCAAATTTGAAATCCAGAAAATTAGGCCGGAGGTCTGGGGACGCAGGTCCTCAAAACGGATAAAGGGCAGAGCTTTTTGTAATAGTCTTTTTAGTTCCAATTTCTGGTGAATACAATGCGACCAGACCATCCGTATCAGTGCATGTGTATTTGTCATTCTCTAGAAATTTTCATAACGAACGTAGAAAATAAATTAAAATCAACGAAAATTACTGTATCCGAAAACGACAGTCCGAAAAAATGTACGTGATTTGCACATGAAATAAAATGTGCATATCGTTTGATTCCAGAATATGAAAACCAGTTTAGTAGCAAAAACGTTATAAATATATTATTTGTTTACATATTGCTTTACTTTGCTAATGGATCACTCAAATTTTTTCAAGATTGTGGACATTTTGTTGACATCAGGGTTTTTTTTTCCTTCTGAAAGACCCGCCGAATTTTGGCCCTTTCCCCAAGATATTTTTTCCCCTCTGACAGAAATTTTTCCCCCAAAAATGATTTTCCCCTAAAAAAAAAAAAAATTTTTTTTTAACCTTTTAATACATAAGTTAACCTGATCCAGTGTAGAAAATACAAAATATTGCATAATTAAATTATCTGTTGCCTTGAATTTGTTTTAAAAACAGTAAAATATGTTAAAGTGATTATTTAAGACTTTCCTTATTTTCCCCAAAATCCGGCGTTTCGCGTGATTTCCCCCCCCAAATTCCGGCTTTTCGCGCTATTTTTTTCCCCTCAAAAAAGGCCAGGCCCTTTCCCCAAAATCAGATAAAAACCCCTGTTGTTTTTTATGGAATATCAAATCATTTTA
>VMBQ01001304.1:137520-149936 GCA_007657795.1 Dreissena rostriformis | reverse complement strand
TTAAAATGTTTAATTATTGCCTTTAATCACAACGATTGTGCTAAAAACAATGGATACTTACCCTTTTGATTGTCATTGTTGTCAACCTAACAGACTTTAATCTGCTTCGTTTACTGTTACAAACACTTCACACTTAAGCGCAAAGTCGGTATATTTCAATGTTTACCTATCTCTGAAGCAATAAAACTGACGACCAATTAAGATAACATGTAACAACACCCCAACACCCCACACAATTATCGGGTATTCCAATAATCACGATAACATGCTACTTTGCAGCAGTCGGCATGCTCCATTGATTAATGCATTATCGCTTACGTCATGGAAATCTATAGAATCAAGACTGCCGAAAACCGGCTGGTAAACAGAGCATTTTATGTCATTTAAGGAAATATTACGCAGAAAAAATGTGGATTTTCGCAAATTCGCCATTTGAGAAAATCTGTCTCCATATTTTTTAATTTGTCGCCATTTGCGACAATGGCGATCGACAGCGGGAACCCTGCCCCCTGTGGTCTCCATACATCAAAGGCCAAGGTCACAATTAGAGGTCAAAGGTCAAATTTGGCCATTAATTAAACAGCTTGAAATAATATGTCTCAGCCATTACATGATCATGTATTGATAGATATTAAAAGCACAAATTCAATGCGTCATAAAACAACGTTGCGCTTTTAACACTTGTCGCCATACCTGAAAGGTTAAAGTCACTGTTATAGGTCAGAGGTCAAAACTGTAACAATGTCATTCATAATGCTATTTTTAAATAACTTGCCACAAATGACTTCCATGATGAAATTGCATTTTGAGTTGACATTTATAGAAAAACCTTGATTTTTTTGACAATTGCCATTTCTTTAAAATTTTCATCTTTAATCACCACCTGAAAGATTCAATCGCCTTTGGCGATCGGAAACGCTAACATAGGGTGTCTGCCTAGGAGGTCATGGCTTCCATCACCACTGTGGGAGCGTTCTTTAGATCTCTCCCAAAGACACCAAGTACTGGTTCTAGTCCCAGAAAACGGACTAGAGAGCGTTTCAAATAAGTCTTGCGATGCAATCAAGCTAAAATAAATAGGTTTGAAGTAAGAATTTTTTTATTTTTTTATTTTTAGATGTTGCCACTTTTGTAGATCAATAAAATCGTCTTTGTCCCTTTTGAGCAGCATCCTGTACCTTTTAGCATCCTATATCTTTCACCATATGGTTTCTTCTTGATGCTGATATTACAAATACCATGTAAGTGACCAATTTGGACCTTTCATGTTTTTAAATGTTTTATATGTGAAAGTCAATTATGAGATTTTTGTATTTCAGCCTTGGCTTCACCAAGTAAAAGAGGACTGGTATGTAGATGCATTAGTCCATTCATTATTTAGTCAGAAGATAAAGAAGCTTGTACATTCTAATTTGCTGCATGCCAAGTACTTCTAAATGAAGATAATTACTGGAACTAGACAGCGAATGTGACAATAGATTTTAGTTCTTATACATAAAATTAGAATACCCGGTATATGCACTAAAATTTAAGGCTTATTATGAACTTGGACACAATATCACATCTTAAAATAGTTTTGCTTGTCAGAAGAACCCAGCTTCTAAAATTTGTCCAATTTATGGTATCGTGTATAAGTTAAAATTTATGTTGTATGGTAGCTGCATAAAGTTTATTCATTTTTACTGTCTTCTGTCTGTAAGAGATTAACCTTAAATAACATGTTTTGTATAACATCAATAAGGTTTCCTACAATACTTGAATGGATGATTTCTTTGAACTCCATGAACACACACACATCACCTGAGCTCATTTTGACCTTGACATTAACATACTATTGGACTGAGATTAATTCAGAATGTCCAAATTCTTAATTAACCCGAAATAAAGAGTTGTGTTTGACATCCAGGGCTCCAGATAAGGATTTAGTCTAAAGGGTATTTTACCCCCTGATATTATTCTTAAAGCGTATTTTACTCCTTTGTTTCAGCCATAAAGGGTATTTAGGAATATTTATTTTCCGTGTCCATAGAAAACTGGCAAAGTACATGGCGTGTTTAATCTAGAAATATAATTATTTGTTATTTATATTATTAAATGCAAACAGAATGAATTTAAAATGATGATATGAACAGACTTTCTTTAAGATATTCCCGCTGGTCACTTAAAACGTCCCTTTTTTTATCCACAAACATGATGGGCCGCCATTTTTATTACAAGCTTATTTTGATTGACTTACTTTTGATTCAATGGTTAACTTACACTAAAAACTCAACTGGATTATTGGTTAAACCAGTTACGCACTTTAATCGATTTAAAATACGTACCAAGATTTGTATTACGATTTGTTACGAACTGGGCCGATTTTTAATGCGTTTTTTTATTTTTTTCATTGCGTAAATACGCAAAGATGCCTCTTATCTGGAGATCTGCTAACATCATTAATGCTTCCTTCAAAATTTGATATTTGTATGAATGATATAATTGGATAATATCAATACACCAACATCACCTAACCTCAGGTTGACCTTAACTACTTTTAAACTTTTAACTGTTTTTTGTTTGTTTTTAGATTCTTCATTAATAAACCAGCAAAGCATATAAAGCACACGTGCAACATCTAGTTAATTATAAATTCATCCGTTGAAAAATAAAAATCACAATTGTTTTTTTGAAAGTTTTACAGAAATTGGTGTTTCAGTGGTATTGTCGAGTTGTCAAAAATGATGATTTGTTTGATTTGCCTCAATGTGAATTGCCTTTACATTGCAGCCACCTCGAACTAGGAAGAGGAACTCACGTTTCTTTAACGATGATGAGGACAACTCCTTCTCCCCAATCAAATCACCCTACAAGTCCTCAAAAACTGTATGTACACTACCATAAAGGCGTAATTTCTCAAATATAATGATATTCTTAAAAACATTTACCGTCAATAATGCCCAGAGCCCCTATTTACCAAACATTTTGTAGACTTCCGACTCGGAATAAAGAATAAATGTTGTATTCTTTAAAGTTAAAGTTAATAAAACATTCAAGAATTTCTTTAATTTTGTTTCAAACTTGGCATAAACCACATTAAATCAAATATGTCATACTAAGGGCATTTTGTACCCTCATAGGCATTATTGGCAGCCTATACATACCATAAGTCAGAAGCGTATTTACTGAAATCTAAATCAATTCTTTATTCCTAAGTCTGACAATGTGTTGGTAAATAAGGACCCAGATTTTGCATTTAGAAAATTATGATTATACTGGATTACCAGGGAGTAGATAGAGTTGGAGAAATGTTGCACCTATCCAGTGATCAAAGTGGTAGGTTTTAAATCTTAAGCTATATATATGTTTTTTGCTAATTTGCAATGAGAGTGCCTCCCTCCTCAAACAAAATAATTGGACATTGCTCCTTATCTTACCCCACCTCCTCTTAAATATTGAAATTTACCCAAATAATAAAACCAGTATGAGAATTTCTAAATAATCAATGCTGATAGGAAAGCTGTACTAAAAATAGAATATGTGTGGTCGGTTGCACAAAATTTTAATGATTCTATATACCGGTAGAATTAGGCAAATTAATTTGTTAAGCTTTAAGATGCCTAACTCCGAATGTGTATTGAAGGCCTCTGTGCGGAGCTCGTATGACAAGCGTGCTGCTCAGGTGATCGGGGTGAGATTGCGCAACCTTCTGAAGCTGCCCAAGGCCCATAAGTGGGTGTGCTATGAGTGGTTCTACTCCAGCCTGGATCAGTGAGTATCAGGGAATGATGTATGAATGATGTGTTTTTGTACATTTTGAAATGAGCCTGGCTCTGTGAAAAGAGGGTTTAATGCATAGGCGTTAAGTGTCGTTTCAGATAAGCCTGTGCAGTCTGCACAGGCTAATCAGGGACGACACTTTCCGCCTAAACTAGATTTTTTGATAAGAAGAGACTTTCTTCTAACAAAAAAAGTATCATTAAAGCGGAAAGTGTCGTCCCTTATAAGCCTGTGCGGACTGCACAGGCTAATCAGGGACGACACTTTACGCACATGCATTAAACCCCCTTTTCACAGTACAAGGCTCATTTTAATGTTTTCAAAGTTTGATTATATGATATGTTTTTGAGTACCAGATTTATTGTATCATTTATAATAATCAGTTTTGTACCGGTGAAACCTTAGGGGGTATTAGGTTTAACCCAAGTCAGTCTGTCTGTCTGTCCATCTGTCAAAAACAAAATGGCAGACACATTGATTGTCAGAGGATGATTGTTCTACTTTATTGTACAGTATTCTATTAGCTTATATTTGTGAAATGATAACACTATTTCCCATAAGCCATGATGTCTGTGCTTTGAAACACCTGCAGCGTATAAAAGTCTGAAAACAGACTTTTCATTCTACAATGTTGTTTCCTGCAGACAGCTATTTCATGGGGAGAATGACTTCACAGCCTGCCTGCGGGAATCTTTCCCTCAGCTGAAGGTCAAGAAGATGAGACGGGTGGAGTGGTCCAAGGTGCGCAGGCTGATGGGCAAACCCAGGAGGTACATGGTCGCCTGTACAAACTTCATTAATGCCTCTCAGATTTGTGATATTGAAACAGTTAATAATTAGCCAACCAGTACATTACAATATTTAATAACCTGCTTTCAAACGAAGTTTAAAAGTCTGGTTATAAGTTCTTGGTTCGGTGGCTGGCTGTGTGGTTTGTATGGTGGACATTGTCATTAAAAAAAGGGGGTTTCTTGTTAATAACTTGAGTTTAAATTGACCAATTTTGATGAGCTGGCATGTAGTTCAAGCTTGTGGTTACATATGGGCCAGTCAGTTGAAGGTCAAGGTAATTGTTAATAAATATAGAAACATTGTTTCCACACAAAAACTTGAATGGTATGGAGATATTGTGTTGATATTTTGTGTTTGGGCAGCTTACATACAGACCTAGCTTTGGTATATGTAAATAACTTTGTGGAACATTAACTCCTGGTTTTTGGACATGGCTACGTTTCTTGTTTTTGACTGACCTGGTAATTTTTTTTAGGTGCTCAGCCTCTTTTTTTGAGGAAGAGCGGCGAACACTGAATGGCAAGCGACAGAAAATACGACTTCTTCAACAGCGAAAGATGAACGAAGTGATATCCAAGGAGGACCTACCAGATGAGATACCCATGCACTTGGTGATCGGCACTAAAGTTACAGGTATCCTTCATTGTAACTCACTTGGTGATAGGCATTAAAGTTACAGGTATCCTTTATTGTAACTCGCTTGGTGATCGGCACGAAAGTTACAGGTATCCTTCATTGTAACTCACTTGGTGATTGGCACGAAAGTTACAGGTATCCTTCATTGTAACTCACTTGGTGATTGGCACGAAAGTTACAGGTATCCTTCATTGTAACTCACTTGGTGATTGGCACGAAAGTTACAGGTATCCTTCATTGTAACTCACTTGGTGATTGGCACGAAAGTTACAGGTATCCTTCATTGTAACTCACTTGGTGATTGGCACGAAAGTTACAGGTATCCTTCATTGTAACTCACTTGGTGATTGGCACGAAAGTTACAGGTATCCTTCATTGTAACTCACTTGGTGATTGGCACGAAAGTTACAGGTATCCTTCATTGTAACTCACTTGGTGATTGGCACGAAAGTTACAGGTATCCTTCATTGTAACTCACTTGGTGATTGGCACGAAAGTTACAGGTATCCTTCATTGTAACTCACTTGGTGATTGGCACGAAAGTTACAGGTATCCTTCATTGTAACTCACTTGGTGATTGGCACGAAAGTTACAGGTATCCTTCATTGTAACTCACTTGGTGATTGGCACGAAAGTTACAGGTATCCTTCATTGTAACTCACTTGGTGATTGGCACGAAAGTTACAGGTATCCTTCATTGTAACTCACTTGGTGATTGGCACGAAAGTTACAGGTATCCTTCATTGTAACTCACTTGGTGATTGGCACGAAAGTTACAGGTATCCTTCATTGTAACTCACTTGGTGATTGGCACGAAAGTTACAGGTATCCTTCATTGTAACTCACTTGGTGATTGGCACGAAAGTTACAGGTATCCTTCATTGTAACTCACTTGGTGATTGGCACGAAAGTTACAGGTATCCTTCATTGTAACTCACTTGGTGATTGGCACGAAAGTTACAGGTATCCTTCATTGTAACTCACTTGGTGATTGGCACGAAAGTTACAGGTATCCTTCATTGTAACTCACTTGGTGATTGGCACGAAAGTTACAGGTATCCTTCATTGTAACTCACTTGGTGATTGGCACGAAAGTTACAGGTATCCTTCATTGTAACTCACTTGGTGATTGGCACGAAAGTTACAGGTATCCTTCATTGTAACTCACTTGGTGATTGGCACGAAAGTTACAGGTATCCTTCATTGTAACTCACTTGGTGATTNTTGCGCAAACTTTAACATTGGCCATAACTTTTGCAATATTGAAGATAGCAACTTGATATTTGGCATGCATGTGTATCTCATGGAGCTGCACATTTTGAGTGGTGAAAGGTCTAGGTCAAAGGAAAAAAAAAATCAAAGCGGCGCAGTAGGGGGCATTGTGTTTCTGACAAACACATCTCTTGTTGTTCTCTTTTTTAAACTTTTTATGTCCCCCAGTCTATACTGGGGGACATATTGTTTTTTTCCCTGTCTGTTGGTTTGTTTGTTGGTTTGTTTGCACACACTTTAACATTGGCCATAACTTTTGCAATATTGAAGATAGCAACTTGATATTTGGCATGCATGTGTATCTCATTGAGCTGCACATTTTTAGTGGTGAAAGGTCAAGGTCATCCTTCAAGGTCAAAGGTCAAATATATGGGTCAAAATCATAACTTTTGCAATATTGAAGATAGCAACTTGATATTTGGCATGCATGTGTATCTCATGGAGCTGCACATTTTGAGTGGTGAAAGGTCAAGGTCATCCATCAAGGTCAAAGGTCAAATATATGGGTCAAAATCGCTCAAAAGGGGACATTGTGCATTGTGTTTCACAAACACATACCTTGTTTATGTTGAATTTCAGCTCGCTTACGTAAGCCTCAGGACGGCCTGTTCACAGGAGTTGTTGACGCTCTGGACACGGTACACAACACGTACCGCGTCACGTTTGACCGCCCAGGCATCGGTACACATTCTGTACCGGACTATGAAGTCCGGGTGAGTGCTAGCTTTTTTTGCTGGTTGTGAAACAAAAAATGCTACACCCTTCTCTGAATGACTATGGCAGAGATATAGTTACTTTCGAAAATTGGTTGTCACCTGTGCTCAGGGCTTGGAATTTTTACTAACCCAGACTCAAATCCATGGGCCTGAAAAAACAATACTATAAAAATCAATTTTAAACATTGTGATTCACCTACTATACTGTATCCAAAACAGGGCACAAAAGTTTAAGCTTTAAGGGCCTATATTTCGCTGTAAACCATGGATGATGTAACAAATTTAATGTGCAGGATTATCAATTTGAGTTTGTAAAAGAGCTGTTCTTACTTACGCCACCGTTGTGATTGATTTTCATTTTTCGTTCACCCTGCTGGTCTCAGGATTCAAAGTACATTGATTGACATTTAAGCTTATAATTGGTCAACTCGGCCCTTTATTGTCAATTTCGAATAAAGTTGCTGCATTTGATTTTGATGAATGTTCTACCTTTAGGTTCAACTGGCTTAAAAAATATGTATAAATTGATCAAAAACTTAAATGATCACTAGACACCACCACACCAGTTTTAAAATCACCACACACTTTATTAATTGATAAATTAACAAATCTAGTCTTTAAATTTCATATTTTGAAATTACTAGCCAATCATGCTTGTTATCTAAAATATTTACCAACTGGAAGCAATTTTTATTAGCCCAAACTTATCAGAAATTCTTCTTCACTTCGATGAATCACAACTAGCTGCCCATGGATGTTTACTGATGTAATCAAATCAAATCATGGTTTCAAATTATAGCTTTGCAATCGTGTTGATGTTTGCTCAATAGACTTTGTAATTATAAAAAAAGTTGTTTTTTAATCACTGAAACTTAACTTGCCATTATATTTTACTTGCCATGCAGGCAATCATTATGGAATTTAATATTCACCTGATTGTTTTACTTGCTTTGGCGAACAGACAAATGCAACTTTTGAAGACTGTAGATCAATTATCAATATATCTATACATTTTAGAGCTGTGACCAAGTGGAGACCATTCCGCTGATGGCGTTTGAAGCAAAGGCCCGCCCACGGCCCCCACCTACCAAGTTCACTGAAGGGCTGATGTCCTTGCCCAGATTTGTACCCAACAGCATCACTAGCTCCCTGTCACTGGTAGGGGATTTATGCAGTCTTACTAAATGCATGGTTTTCTTACAGTTCTTGTAAAACTTACCACTAATATCTTCCAAGAGGAGACTGAGTGTCTTGCTCGTCACCTGTATCATTACCTCAAAGGTCAACGTCACATTTACAGGTAAAAAATTAAATTAATAGCCTGTGTTTGACTTAAGCCGAGTTTTGAGACAAAAGTGCAATGTGAGGGCATCCGTGGCCTGTGGGCACAAATGTTGTTCATTTAGGTAATATACTTTTGTTCTCTTGCTTTACCTTGTATCAAGTGAAGTCTTCAACATTTCTTGTCCCTTAACACAGGTGAGCACTTAAAGGCCATCATGGCCTACTTGTTTTATAATTAAAAGACAATCTGTGAATGTTTCTATGTTACAGTTGCTGTAAATGTGTTGTTTTTTTCCATGATGTAATCTCTTGGTAAGCCCTTCAAGATATAAACTGTATTTACACTTTTGAACTATTAACAACAAACTTATCTATAAATACATTTTTTTCTAGGAGAATGACCCTTTGCTGAGTGGGTCACCATTTAAAGGCCAGTTGATGAGTATCGAAGGTGGAACATATGGAGGCTTCCCCATAAAGTTCCTTGTACTTGTGGTAAGTATTTCATTAGCAAACACCTTTCGTTTGCTTTCATCAATTGCAACATCAAAGCATTTTACAAGAAACATTGAAATAAGATCACAGACTCTTCAATGTGTTGTTATGCCAACAAGTGACCAATCAAAGTGCTTTTACTGTTAAGTGCTTAAGTATTTTTATTGATTACAAAGGTTTAACAAAAAAATGCTTCTCCCCTACTGCCCCACTGGAGTTGTCAACAAAAAAATGTTTAATATCTTTTGAAAGTTAATTAACTACTGCAGGTTCAATTAAAAAAACAAAATTATTATCAGTATGTTTGAAAAAAATAACTACCAGGGCCCTTGCTACACTTTGGGGGATTGTGGCCGGGGCCCTTAGAGGGGGGAATTTCGCGTTGTTTTGAGCGAAAAGGGGAATTTTAGAAGATCTTTTCACCAACCATTCAACATGTAGAACTGCTATATTTTAACGTAATTTACATAAATATACATTAAATCAAAGGTTAATAGCACGATACTGGCTGGAAACAAAGGTATAAAAGTAAAAATAAAATAATAAAAAAAAAAATGGAGGGGGGAATTTTTAGCTGAAATAGGGGAAAAAAGTATACTATTTTAAGGGGGGAATGGGGCCGAATTTCGGCCCCAAAAACGGCCAAACAAGGGCCCTGACTACACGTGAGGAATAAGAACAAATACCATAGATTTAGTAAATTAAGAGAAAAATGTCACCCAACTGGTCCCTTTTACCACTCAGACCCTTTTTAGTTTGACTAAGGATATTTTGCAAATTAAAAAAATACCAAATTACTTGAAAGTTGAGAAACAAAAGCGCAAGAAAGTCTGAGAAGTACTAGAAAGACAAGCCCTAGGGTACGAATTGAGTTTTTATGACTTGAATGACTTGTTTTGGTCAAAAGTAACCCTGAAAATCTAAAATCTTACAAATATTTTGTATGTAATTTGTTGTTGTTTTTATTCTCTTTTCAGACCCGTCTTACAAAGATCCTTGAAATTAAAAAGGACAGTGTCAGTCAGCTGAAGGAGATGAATGCAGAGGCGGAGAAAAAGGTGACTTGACCAGTCAGAATATCTGGCTTTGTGTGTGTGCATTACAGTTGAGCTGCCCTCTGGGATAAAGGGGCTTAATGCATGTGCGTAAAGTGTCATCCTAGATTAGCCTGTGCAATCCGCACGTTTTTTATGGTATTTTAGTTGAAAGGAAGTCTCTTCTTAGAGAAAATTCAGTTAAGATGGAAAGTGTGCAGGCTTAACAGGGACGATACTTTATGCACATGCATTGAGTCCCATTTTCCCAGAGTGAGGCTCAATTATATTCAACAGTGTGATCACAATCATTACCTTATTATGAAACCAATTGGTAGTAAAGTACATAGATAAACCAGCCTTTTTGTTTATTGATGATTGTTTGGCCACATGCTTTAAAGCGAATGGATTGTTATTTGCAACCATTTTCTATTATGTACCACTTAAATATTTTAATTGGTCAAATATATAAATGAGTGATTAGTCTTTATTGGTCACTAGTTATATATCAGATATAATATCCACATCATCAGTCTCCCCCTTCATGTGAGTTCCATGTTTTATAGAGGTCCTACCAGCAGTGCATAGCGCCGGACTTCCAGAAACGCTACGCCAACATAGTGTTGGAGTTGGAGAACCTGAACAAGGACCTCAACCAGTGCCTCGTGGGAGTACAGCAGTTCTGTCAGGAGGTACGTGGTGGAGTGATTGGGGAGTGTCACACTCAGGCAATACTGGCACCATCCTTCATGGCTCCCCCTGCCTTAAAATGATCTTATGACGCTCACCCTGGCTTAAAATTATCTTAAGCCAAGAGGCAGTCGAGGGAAATGCAAGGCAATGCTGTCACCATTCTTCATTCTCTTAACCTGCCTCAAATGATTAAATGACAAGTTTAACTGACATTCTACTAATTTTGGCTATTTTATGAGGTTTTCTGGAGAAGCCATTGTAGCAAATGCTTTCTTTTGGGCAATTTGGGCTAATGTGTGGCCAATTGCTACTAAGGTGAATGTTAGAGTAAGCCATGACTTGAAACACCAGCACAGGTTGATGTTGCTGGGTCTGTATCAGAGAAAACTCTTCAAACTGTTACAATGAAATAAACTGGGATGAAGATTAAGTTACTGTTTAGATATTGGGCTATTAAAATATTGTTCCTCTCATTTAGTGAACATTTGTCAGCATTGTTTGCTGTGCTTACTTTTCTGTGCTTATTTACCACATGTACTTGACAGATTGCACCTGAGCAAGGCTTGAAGCCGATAGACCAGCCCTCAGAGATCAAAGAAAAGTGTGACAGGAATGCACGCAAAATTGTCAACAAATTGACCACCGTAAGTGCTGGACAACATTCCTTCTTTAACAAAATACTAGTTAATAAATGGCATTTGTAAAACTATTTTAAAGTTATAACTTCCTGTATCTAGTTGTAGGTTTTGGATATTGTTTAGAATAAAACCTGGTTTTGCATCATGATCATATGCAATTGGACCATGTATTGAATTTCTTGCGAATTCTTAAAAAAACAGATTTCATTATTTGGCTATGATGCAGTAACGAAAGTAAGAAATGAAACAGGAATAAATGTTAACAATGAAAGTTAGTTTGAATGAAATGTAGAACAGGGAAAAACATTGTTAGTTTGCAGACACTTATTAAACACACAGTTACGAAAAGAAGGGATATATTCTAGAATCAGCATCGGCGTCTGTTCATAGACAAGCTTGTCTGCAGATTTTGTCCTGAACTGTTCAACATACAACAGTCAAACTTGAATGATTTCTTCCTAATGATATGAAGCTGTGCATGTGCAATTTTTATATGCCCGTTTTTTCAAAACGGGACGTATTATAGTTTCACCCTTGGCGGGCGGCGGCGGTGTCCACAGCAGTGTCCGCTCTCTAATTCAAATAGTTTTCATCCGATCTTCACCAAACTTGGTCAGAAGTTGTATCTAGACAATATCTAGGTCAAGTTCCAATATATGTCATGCCGGGTCAAAAACTAGGTAACGGGGTCACTAAGTGCATTTCATTTTTATTTATTTTTTGAAACGGGCGTATCTTGTGACAATTGGCACTCTTGTTATAATCTATGTCATAATAACAAAAGTTATGCCCCTTTTTAAACTTAGACATTCTATGACTAGTTGGAATTTTATTATGCTCCCCCAAAATTTCTGGCAGGAGCATATAGTCGCCGCTTCGTCTGTCCGTGCGTGCGTCCGTTCAGAAATTTGTCCGGGATATTTCTCAGCCACTAATGACCGGAATTCAATGAAACTTTATGGGAAGCTTCACTACCAAGAGGAGATGTGCATATTATCAGCCAGTTCTGGTCGGATGATTTTTCACAGAGTTATGGCCCTTTGAAATTTTCCATTAACTGTACATATAGTGCAATTCTTGTCCGGGCTATTTCTCAT